>CM050424.1:27536480-27543980 GCA_027564155.1 Gymnocypris eckloni scoliostomus | reverse complement strand
CACAACTGTATGAACTTAAACACACTTCCAGTCAAACGATTAGTCTTGAACACCATCTAACTTTACAATTAACTCAAATGCAATATGTTTTTGTTCATATTTTGATTATTTTATTTTTATTTTTATTTTCTGTTTTCATTTGAGTAGTTGTTTTTGTAATGTATTAAGTATTTTGTATTATAAAATTAAAATTAATTGTAAAAAAGTAAATTAATTGTAATAAAAAAGTAAGTTTTTGTTATTTGTATCAGTTATGTTGCATATCTATATAATGGTATTGATTATTTTAGTTTTAGTTAATTTATATATCACTAATTAGAATTGAAAACTGTGACTAAAAGAAAATATATTTTATTTTAGATAACATGTATTTTGTGCAAGGTGTTTTATTTATTTATATATGTATGCATGTATTTTGTATTATTAATGTATGAATTAATTCAGTTATCTATAATAGTGAGCTGTGTTCTTAGCACATGAGTATTTGTATTCTCCGTGTCAGATCTGGGAGTTTAGCACATTTTTATCAAGTTATGTTGTCACATATGTTTAGAAATTATAATTCTATACAGCTGATTAATTAAGCACCATTGCTGTAGGCAAACCAGTGGTTTGATATTTTTGTGCATATGATGTTATATTTTTTTTAGGTTTTCTATTCCGGTTTCAATAATCATTTTGTACTTCCTAATCGCTTTACTGTTTGACATTTACATAGTTCTGAAGCCATGGACAGAACTTACTGACAGCACCATAAAGACAACAAGCAAAAACAACCAGACCATTAATAAATAGATGCAGATACATATATTGATGCATCAGAGAAAACGGGCCAAATTACATTTAAAATTCAGCATCAAAAGGTATGACTGCACTGTCCCAGATTTGTTTGTTGACCCGTGTTTTGGAGGGCGATGCTGTGATCACATTTGGGTTTTATGTGCAAATGAAGGAGCTTTGAAGCGTCTCTCTAGCCTCGATTGCTGGTTTCATCTCCGACTCTCTGATTTAAAGCAAGAGGAGCTGAGGTGAGCGTTTCATGTGCTGCACTAATTACCCCTCGTTTACAGCAAAACTCTCCCTCGTATGGAGAAGTTCAGCAGATCTCACGGCTTCTGACTGGCACCGCAGAGTGTATCACGTCCCGTAACTGGATCCATTGAGAGAATGAGGAACAAATTAAAAAAAGAAAGGGGGGGAAACTCCTGTGGGAAAGTGAGCGACTCGAGCCGGCATTCCAGTGCTGTTCACATGAAACTGATAAGTGTGCTGAAAGTCTGTGTGTGTGTGTGTGTGTGTGTGTGTGTGTGTGTGTGTGTGACAGAGTGTGTGTCTGTCTCTGTGTGTGTGTGTGTGTGTGTGTGTGTGTGTGTGAGCTGTCTGTGTGTGTATCTGTCTGTGTGTGTGTGTGTGTGTGTGAGAGAGAGAGAGTGTGTGTGTGTGTGTGTGTGTGTGTGTGTGTGTGTGTGTGTGTGTGTGTGTGTGTGTGTGTGTGTGTGTGTGTGTGTGTGTGTGAGAGAGAGAGTGTGTGTGTGTGTGTGTGTGTGTGAGCTGTCTGTGTGTGTATCTGTCTGTGTGTGTGTGTGTGTGTGTGTGTGTGTGTGTGTGCATGCATGTGTGTGTGTGTCTGTGTGAGAGCGTCTCAAATCTGCCCCTCTGTCCCTATGTTCTGGGACTTGGGATTTTGTCAACCAGAGGCAAACGCGATCAAAGCGCTGAGCAGTCGTTTGAAGACTAATTTGAGATCAGTTTATTGCATGGCAGACACGCCAGTTTGTTTTAAAATGTGCAAATCAAATCAAGGCCAGTGCATCCTTCTTAATCAACCTGTTAAAAGCAGAATCACACGCACTGCCTCTCCTAGAAATGGCCTTTAAACAGGTTACGAACATGAGGATTGCTATTCAACGGGCCACTTTTTGAAGAGAATCTATTAGGATCTAAACATTAAGCATTTCAGTATATTCAAAAAAAGCATAACTTTCAAAAATATTTTTTACAGTGGACGCTGAAATATTGCTTGTAATGTGAATATGTTTTTTTTTAGCATTGAGTGTCATTTTTTCTTTTCAAGTGTGAAAATATTAGATAATTATGTAGTAATTATTATAAGAGCATGGGTCTTATTTCAATATCATTGAGATACTATTAGTACTATTAGACACCATTGGAATTTTCATGAATCATTTTAATATTTTTTTCATCCCCTTTGTTTTTATTTAATTTGTAAAGATTTAGTATTTTTAGTTTTTTGTCATTTTTGTTAGTTTTTTAAATGTCTATATACTGTAGAGCTTTTTCAGTTTATTTCTACATCAAGTTAAACTAAATGAATGTATTTATTTGTTCAGTCAACATAGTTTGTTTTAGTTAACTGTAGTAACCCTGCGAGGAGTGCTAGTCAGATCTAACAGTCTGATTGGCCGGCCTGATCTTGAGCTGATCCTCGCGCCGCTGTGCAAACGTAAAACACAGTTGACCATCAAGCAGACCTGCGAGGATCTGGTCCGTCTGCAGTGACAGTCTCAGTGTGTCTCCCGTGTCAAGCGTTGTTCAGTCGGGATGAACAGGTTTCTCCTGACACCCTGTGTTCGTCAGCGCACCTGCTGTGACAGTGTCACCCCGCAGCCATCTGTCACACCGCACCTCTGCATGAATCTGTCAGTGTGCACCTGGACCCTTCGACCTGAGATCTGTCTGTCTGCATCCACATTACCCGGACAAACTACGACCCTGGATCTGCTGACCCGACCGCAGCCTAGTGAAGACTTCATCAGCAGAGCATCACACACTTCCTTACCGTGTGCGTGCTCAAATACTTTCTCCCATCACACCTTAAAATGTAAGGGATAATGCATTGAATGATTTTATTACACGACGTGGAGGCCAAGAACCACACGAAGCAAAGCGAAGCGCATTAAAATCATTTAAATGCACAGCTAACCCGTGCATTATGCTGCTTATACCATGGCCATTTGCCAGCATTGACAAGTTAAAGCAGTGTTCGCAGTGCAATATTTGACCAGATGTGTAACAATGATGGTTATTTCAGTTATGTAAGTTACAGCATGTTAGCACTAGCATTCTGACCGCTTCAAATCAGACTCAGAGATGAAATAGCGCAGTAAGATCACGTTTATTTGAATTAATTATCAATGGATCGCAAGAGAGAGAGAAATATGATAGTTGAGTGTGCGCTACATTCGTCTACACATTGCTCTTCAAATAATGAAGCTCTGTTGCTTCAAAAACAGTGACTTTACACCTCGGTGAGGAATATAATGTAGCAATCTAGTATCTAGGCTATTTTATTAATAAATGTTTCATGGAAGCATTGACAAGTTTGTGTGTGTGTGCAGTGCAATCTGTGTGTGTGTGTGTGTGTGTGTGCAGTGCAATCTGTGTGTGTGTGTGTGTGTGTGTGTGTGTGTGTGTACGAGTGATGTGTGTGGGTTTGTGTGTGTGTGTGTATAGTGTATAATGTAATGTTTAGGATATATATATGTGTATGTGTGTGTGTTTGTGTGTGTGTATATCTGAATAATGTGTGTGTGTGTGTGTGTGTGTGTGTGTGTGTATATAGTGAATGTATATACATGTGTATATGTGTGTGTATATATATGTGTAATGTGTGTGTATGTATATGTGAGTGATGTGTGTGTGTATACTGATGTGTGTGTGTGTGTTTGTGTGTATATATATATGTATGTGTGTGTTGTGTGTGTGTAGAGTATGTGTAGTGATATGTATGATTTATGTGTGTGTGTATATATATAGTAATGATGTGCGGGTTTGTGTGTGTGTGTGTGTGTGTGTATGAGTGAAATGTGTCGGTTTATGTGTGTGTGTGTGTGTGTGTGTGTATATATATGAATGATGTGTGTGTGTGTTTGTGTGTGTGTGTGTGTGTATAAGTGAAGTGTGTGGGTTTGTGTATATGTGTGTATATACGAGATGTGTGTGTGTGTGTGTGTGTGTGTGTGTGTGTGTGTGTGTGTGTGTGTGTGTGTGTGTGTGTGTGTGTGTGTGTGTGTGTGTGTGTGTGTGTGTGTGTGTGTGTGTGTGTGTGTGTATGTGTGTACGAGTGATGTGTGTGGTTTGTGTGCATCAATTAAAACAGCGCAGTAATATGGAATGGTGATTAAAGTTGGAGTAAGTGATTTCTGGAAGCCAATGTTGATATTTGAAATCACCAAAACAAACACGCCTCTTCCCCAAAAGTGTCTCGCCCCTATCTTGATAGCTCCGCCCGACACATACGTATGTCAATGATTAGTTGTGTGAAACAAAGCAAAACCAATATTACTCACCTATGGAGAAGAAACAAAACAACCTCGGCGCTGACAGCAGGTCTTCCCGCTCTTTGAGTTCTCTCTGGTGCTGGAAAGCTGATCTTATATTTACACAGGTCGTACTTCTTGCCTTATCATAACACCGTGTCTACACCGGACGCGACAAAATGCTATAGAACTGGATGCAGCGCCGCATCACGACAAATCCCCGACAATAAACTTCTGCTGCGTTCTATTTATGACATTATATTGACACAAATTTTTAACACTCGCTTTATCGTGTCCAGTGTAGACACGCCATATTTTGTTCCGCAGATGCTTTCCTCATTTGTTGTTTATCCTCCATCTCTATCTTTCTGTCGCTCGGCTCGGCTTATGTCCGTCATGTGCACTGATGAGCGCTCTCTCCTCTGCATCATGATTAGACACGCCCCTTACTGCTGATTGGCTATACGTTTGTTTTGGTACTCGGCCCGACTCGTTTTCTAAACATTTTTGAAAAAATGCGTACCGCACCTTTAAACTGACTTGGAACTACCTGTGCATTACATGGTTTTACTGCATACCTGCCAGCCAATCAGAGTCCAGTATTCAGACAGAGCATGGTATATTCAGAGTCAACTAGAAGTCATAAAGAAATGGCAATTGTTTTTCACCTCATCTCAAATTATGGATCGTGTTCTGACACATAAATGATGTACCATTTTTATGCATCTGACACATGATTGTGTAATATTTTCTGAGATGTACAATACTGTACTTCAAATTCTGCTGGTATTTAATTACATAACTTATTGCATATACTTAAATCACACATTCATGTATATCCCTGTATACACTTTATAATAAGTATTATTATTATGATTGAATTTCATTTTACTTAGTATGCTGTAGTCTAGGTGTTATTTTAATATCATTGAGATACTGTTGCTATTTATTAATCATTTTAATAATTTTTTTATGTATATTTATTTATGTGTATTTTTAGCAAATTTGTTGTGTCATTTTTAGGGTTTGTATATGCTTATATCATTTATTTTGTTTCCCCCCCACCCCCCACCTCAGTTCTAGTTACTTTAATTCATAAAGTTAAACTGAGATAAATGTGAAAAGTTGTGGAAACATTAACTATAATAGTTAACTATAATAACCCCATGGAAGCCTGTTTCCGCCACTGAATAAAAACATTATAATAATAATAAAAGGCAACTGTCTCAGCATTGCATGATGTAAACTTGCAATTTACATGTTTTGAAGTCAGAATTGTGTGATAGAAACTCACAATTGAAATAAATAAAGTTGGAAATAATTGTATTTATTAACTTACTTTTTATTATTATTCAGTAGCGTAAATATGCTTCCATATAACCATGCATATAACAAAACCATAAATAATAACATTATAAAAAAATGTGTACATTGACTTTCCAGCACAATCATCATCTTGATTGCACAGATATTATTTAAACTGAACTGAGCTGGACAATGCCATTACTAAATTCAATAATGAAATGCATTCAGCAGATAATTGAGTGTTAAATTTTACATTATTGACACAATTTCCCTATTTTGATACTGTGCAGTGCTTTGTTACAATTTGTATTGTTAAAAGCGCTATATAAATAAAGGTGACTTGACTTGACTTGTAAAATATTGTGCATCACAGTTAATACACCCCCCACCCCCCCCCCCTCCCCTTGGTGCTATATAAAAAGTATATTATTCATATTTCAGTGTACTGATATATTGTTATTATGGGAATTTAATGTAACGGTGCATGATTCCAAAGTTATGGGACAGCATTTCTACACAGTAAATACTGAAATGCTTTATTTTACTATTTATTTGGATCTTTCTACTTTTAAATATGTGAAAATGTTTATGATGGATTGATTGTCTGGGGTGAAACCACAAAACATCATCACAGTAGGCATTTTAAAAGTAATAAATTATACAAATATGCATGAGGAAAAATAAATGAAGACATGGTAAAAAGTTTGTAAGACAATTTTAATGTGAACTTTGAGACAAATATCTATTGTGATAAAGATCGGTCACTGCATGGGAAAGTGCTGGAGTTGCAGACACTTTCAGAAACAATTAGTAATTATCAGAGGAAGTAAGTGCAGCGTTTCAGTGGCTCGTATCGCTCTGACGCACGCGTGATGATGATGATGTACCCCTGACCTTAATGACAGCCTCTCGTCAGGAGCGTCCCGGACGAGCCCTAATGACTCTTTAATCCCAAACTGACCAGGCTGAGAGTCTCACCGACCTCCGCATTACTCCGGCCCGTCTCGCCCTGAAACCCAATCAGTGGAAAAACACGGATGCGGGCCGCTCTACTGTATAGGCGTTACACCACAACAATGGCAGGCTTTCTCTGGGGCCGGGCTTCCACAGGCTCCTCCGGCTCTCAATGCCGCCTCTGTCTGCCCTGTTTGTTTCCAGCTAATTGCCTGGAGCTCTAATAAGTTGGTGATGATGTACGGGCAGCGCCGGTGACCCCTGCCAAAAGAAATATTATGTCGCCCTAAACTTGCGGAGGGGCAGGTCTTTATCAACCTAAACATTTCTGAGCCCCTCTGGTTTCAAATGTGCTAAAGACGGGTCATGGGAGCCCTGTAATTACTATATCACGCCGGAGCGGAGGAACTTTAGATCTGGAGACGGGAGCTCTTGTGTCTGGGTTTTTTGGGTGAATTGAGCTCTCGGTGAGTTATCAAACAGCCGGGATTACCGAGTCATTGAAGGCTAATTGTTCGTGTTCTCCGGTCATTTGCAGAGTCGCCGTGGTTTGTCTGTCTGCACTGGCAGGGCATTATTTAAGGCGAGACATCGCAGGTAAAAACATAGATTTTTCATGCATCGGTCAGTTTTGTGATTTTTGGCTTTTCATAAACTGTTGTTTCAAACTAGTGCAAATAAAACATGCAAAATACACTTGCTTATTGCAATTGATTTATTTGCACCTGTACATTTAAAATATAATGCATTTCTTTAAATATCATTTTTGTTGTCAAATCTCCACTTCAGCAGCACTTACACCACAATTAACAGTTTTATTTCTATTTATATTCAGTTTTTTAGAGGGGTTTATTCATACATTTTTGCGTGATTTTAAATTATATGCATTTTTTATTTTATTGATTTATTGATTTATTGATTTATTGATTGATTGATTGATTGATTGATTGCTTGATTGCTT
>CM050424.1:27498980-27533980 GCA_027564155.1 Gymnocypris eckloni scoliostomus | reverse complement strand
TAGTAAAGCTAAGCTTATGTACAGAATGCCATTGAGGATGGCACCGCCTCCAGCTATTGCCTGCTGCAAACGTCCATATAATTTAGCAGCTGAATACTGAGGAATCTGCAGCGGCTAAATCTGGTGACTGACATGGCCGTGTGTCCTGATAAGAGAGGCCGAAGCGTGCAGTCTTATTTGGATCAAAACGCATGCATTATTGCTGTGGAACTGTGATCTGCTTTTGCTTCTGACAAATCCATCAAGCAATCCATGCACAACCCTGGATTACAAGCCTGAAAACAGCACTGGGCTTGTTTTATATGTATATTCTACAAAACTCAAAGCAACTGAGGTAAATACTTATTTCATTCAATATTTACCAGAGTTCCCAACTCTACAGAGGCAGTATTTTCCAATAAAAGTAAATATGCTAAGCTAGGATCATATAGCATTAGTTGTTGAAGCCTGGACTATATGTTATTGAGCTTGACTAAGTCCAGAAATAATTATAAAAAAGTGACATATATATACATATAGATATAATTTATTTAATTTTTTTGTTAAATGTAAGTGACATTGAAACTGAACATAATTTATTTACTTCTGTCTCTATCTGTGTACAGTATTTATTTATTATTTTCAATTGCTTATATATTTTTAAGCTTGTTGTACATCCAGTGTAAAACTCATAAATGTTAAAAAATAAAACAATACAAACTGTACTGTGTATTAATACAGTATATATAAAATTAAAAAAAATATAGTCAAAATGATTACATCAGTTTTCACAGAAACTCTCTCATTTAAAGTGTAATATTGATCACAGCAAACGATTTTGCCATTAAGGTTCTTTATTGTTGTTGTTTTTATGTTAATACTTGTGTTTAGGGGGTAAATTACTTGTGATGAAATTAGAAATTGTATCTTATATAAAATCAAACTCTAACTGTATGACATAGAAAGTATGAAAATATTTTCTGCCACAAAATGTTATTATACACAATACATAATTGGAAATATTGTGCAAATATTTATGACTTTAAAAGACAAAACAAACACATTCTGTTGTGAAATCATGAACTGATTAATGAAATGTTTTCTGAGTTTATTTTCTAAAAGCTCACAGAGTCAGAAGTTGCCTGTAGTTGAAGAAACACCCGTGTGGATACGAAACGTGTCTCATCTTATTTGCTGTTCATCCAGAAGATCAGAAACGTCCTGACACGGCAGAGGTGAAGGATGAGGACACGCTCTGTAGATTGATGAAATCTGTGTGTGAGCACTTCACACCCGCCACTCTGCCGTTTAACTCTGATGGTGTGAACACATTTCAGCAGGACTTCACACATGCAGGTGACGCTTTTATCAGCTTGTGGTTTTCTCCAGCTCCTCACAGACAGTTTCAGGGACATTTACCCTGTTTAAAAACTGCTGAAGTGCTTTTATTTGAGAGTGAGGAATTTAAAAACCTCACAGCCTTTGGTGAAAAGTGAGAGGGATGAAAGTAAGAAAATGATTGGTGCGAGAGCAGAGCTTTGAGGTTTACTTTCCCTGAACACAGTGTTTTAAAACGCATACATCTGCCAGCGTCGACAGACGTTTTGTTTTTGTTTCACTTCCCAAAGTGTTCAAATTTCTTGCATATCACTAATTTTAACTTTCCTCAGCAGGGAAGCCGTTCCCACCGGATAATTCAGATGCTGTCATATGAGTTGTAAAACCAGTCTGACAAAACTTGGGCAGTATAGCGAAGCCTGGTGGTTTTAGATGACTGTGATAATATTGAACACACTCGATCACGGCCCACTCGCTGTACTCTGGATGACTCTCAAATCTCCAGCAGATCTGAGCATCATTCAGACGTGTCCTCTCAAAACCTCACAGTCATTTCCCTTTGTCGTGTCTAACTCTATTTGCAGTTTTTTTTTTGTATTAATCATTCAGTCCATATGATACACAATTAAGACCTGTTAACAGTTGAAGCACTTGAGATTTGTATTTAAAGCTTTGTAAGATAATAATTCGACTTTGCTGGCATTTAGTCCATGTCTGTAGCTTAGATTTACTCCTGAATGTTGAAAAAAAACCACCCAAAATATGGATGACTCTTGCTGTATTCACTCATTTTGTCCTATCAAATGCTCTCAGGTTAAAGTTGTGAGTTCATGTCGATACACAAATTCTAGTTAATAGTATTGCATTGGACTAAAACTTACTGACTTTGCTCACACACGATATATCAACTTCCCAAAACTTTTGGGGGGGATTTTTTCCTCACCATGTAACTCTGTGCTGTTCTTGGTCAAAAATCAACAGCCTACAAACAAATTGCTTATAAACTTATCATTATACTGTATTACAAAATATTGGATCTTTTTATCAATTTCTTTTTGTTTTGTTTTATTAGCACAAGTTTGTATTTCATTTTGGAACTGACTGGTGATAGGCCTCATTGATCTGAGTTTATGCACTTTTCTTTTCTTTTCTTTTTTTGCTTTTGCTTAAAGGATCCTTGCATTTATCCCACACGTTTCAAAAGTAAAATTCAAAATTGCATTGATTCTTTAATATTTCTAATATAATAGTGTATTGGAGATCTTTAGCTATCTAAACTGTCAATGGATGAAAAGCTGAGACATTTGGTATCATATTTTAACACTATTAGGCTACATATCCAACTTTAACTGTATCAGTCTTAAACGCTGTGATTTGAAAGCAAGCAAACTTTTAACCCAAAGCAAGAAGTGTTTTCTGTAGATTATGAGTACAATGCTGCAGACAGTAATACTGTGGGTTTATTTACATGACTCCTCCTCTAAACTGAAACCGTGCGGTTCTCTCTCACAGAAGCACTCTTTGTCATTTGAGTTCCCATTGAAAGGTTGGTTCAGAGCTCTAACATCTGGATAACTTGTTACACACACTAGTAGCAAGAAAAAGTGTGTAAAACAGCTTCTGACCAGACGTACATGCTGAGCTGCTCTGAACCAACCGGAGCAAGATTTAGCAGTTTTACATTCAAAATACAGTGACCATAAAGAGTATTCAGACGCTGAATTCACACTTAATAAATGGCATTGAGTTGCAAACAAAATATAATGCAAGCAAATTGTGTGTGAGAACTTTTCTCAGCGATTTTTAAGACAAAGTCCTTGTCCCTAATATGTGTCTTCATAAAACAACACTTCATGGGAAGACACTGACTAGTTTTGTCATAAGTAAAAATAAAAATAAAACATGATCCTTCTTTAAAATGAATGACATTTGCATCGAAATCCCATACACAAATGTAATATGTGTATGTATGTATATATATATATATATATATATGTTGCTGGAGTATATTTGTAGCAATAGCCAAAAATACACTGTATGGGTCAAAATTATCGATTTTTCTTTTATGTCAAAAATCATTAGGACATTAAGTAAATATCATGTTACATGAAGATATTTAGTACATTTCTTACCCCAAATATATCAAAACTTCATTTTTTGCATTGCTAACAACTTTAGAGGCAGTTTTCTCAATATTCAGATTTGTTTGCACCCTCAGATTCCAGATTTACAAATAGTTGTATCTCGGCCAAATATTGTCCTATCATAACCATACATGAATGGAAAGCTTATTTATTCAGCTTTCAGATGATGTATACATCTCAATTTAGAAAAATTGACACTTAAGACTGGTTTTGTGGTCCAGGGTCACATAAATATATCATGTCCATATGTGAAATATGTTGTCATACACAGGAAAAACATACATGAAGCATATTAAAATCAGAGCAATTTCATATATGAACAATGCATTTGTTTCAAAAAAAGTTCAAGGACAGTGTTTAGTCTGTTTGATTTTCCTCTCATAAATAGTTTTGTAACTTAATTGTGTGTTGCTCTTCTGTTGACCGCTCTCTCCCTTCAAACTACAAATAAATACCAAGAGATGCTATTTGCATTGTGTCGCCGGCATGCGGCTTGCCAAAACATTTCACATTAGTTTCAGCTGACTGTGTAAATGATTTCTCAAATTGATGAGCTCTGTAATATAAATAAAGGTCAAATCAGAGTTTCCAGATGTGTGGCGAGCTCGGATGCAGCCAGCTCATTTGGAAATGAAAATAATACTCCCAGCGCTGTTGATTCAGGCAACACGCTCAAAGCCACGAGCGCCATTCAACCTTCAGCCGCCGCTAAAGAGACTCCTGCCCGATGCATAGGGATGGGCGATAACACTCATTTTGTGTTCGATACGATACAGATACTTTTAAAAGGTCAGTATATTTGATATCAATACCGATGAGATATGCCTAGGGCTTACTATCGATGTTTTTGACACACGCGTCAGTATCGATATACAGCGGTGGCCAAAATGATTAGAACACTAGTATTTTCAGCAGCTAAAAATGGTTTTACGTCAGTTATTTATATATTTTGCTGCAGAGTGTCAGTAGGAAATATCAGTTTACATTTCCAAACATTATTTTTGCCTTTAATTATAATAATCCAGTGAGATTAGTTTTATATCTGATCTGATCATCATCAGTCTGGAATTAAATGATGAAACAGAACAAACTGAGACTGACTAAATCCAGAAGAACTATGTCTCCATGACGCTTCAAGAAAGCCATAGTACTGTTAAAAGTTTTAAGCACTTGTGTACAAATGCTGTAAATTAAGAATGCTATCAAAAATAATGTGATAATTACATTTTCTTTATCAAATAACTTATATCAACTCAATTAAATCAGCATTTAGTGTGAGCATCTTTGTGTTTAAAGCAGAGTTTCTCCGGAGCTTTGCAGGAGGTTTCTCGAAGCGTCTTGAGACACAGTTCTTCTGGATTGAGTCTGTCTCAGTTTCTTCTGTTTCTGATCAGACTGGCTGGCTGTTCTCAGACAAAAATCTCACTGGATTATTACAATGAATGGCTAAATGAATGTTTGGAAATGTAACCTGATATCTACTTCTGACACACTACAGCAAAATATAGAAATAACTGTCTTAAAACCACTTTTCTTAGCTGGTGCTCTAATGGTTTTGGCCTCCTCTGTATCAATACTTCAGGATCGATACGCCCCTCCCAACAGACGCACCGAATTCAACAACGCCAGCGTCCGCAGCGTTTGAGCGCTCGAGGGCCTGAGGAGGAGGATGCGCAGAAATCTGCATTTGGCAAGAAACAAGATGGACGTGAAAGATGGTGTGAATGGCGGTGAGGAGTGTTCTTGTCGCAGGGCTAAAGGAACAGTTTGTGAGAGGGAGGGCGGCTGCACTATCAGAGCCCAGCAGATGTGGCCAGCAGGCATTCGGCTCGAGAGAGAGAGCGATGAACCCAGCACACCCTACGGGGAGATCCACCTGCATAATCTGTGTCAACAGGTTCCAAACGGCCCCAAGAAGAAAGAGTGGAGAAAACACTTACAAAGTAATTGTCTTGGTTTTAACTCACAGCTCCAATTAACAGAAGTCTAGGCCGACCTCTACCACCTCCTCATTCTTGCAGTGCAGGATCATTTGTTGTGCCTGCGATGATCAGAGCCTTCAATCAAACATCGAAGGCAAAAGAAACAGAGAGAGGAGGAGGAAGAGGAGCGTGTCTGTGAGGCGAGAGTGGGCCGCTGCGGTCACGAGCGTCTGATGTGGCGACGAGGTCTTGTTTGTTTCTCCACAAGAGTAGGTTGAGAAGATCAAATGGCGTTTAAGTTTATTTTCTCTCTCTCTCTCTCTCTTACTTTTCTTCATCTCGTGCAACTGTGTATGTGATATGGCGAAAGACTGCTCGACTCTCACAGCTATAGCTATGTGTCAGTAATCCCAATAATACCTCAATCAGAATAAAATGTCATCTCAATTTTAATTGGAAAATCACATTTAGAAACAATATATCCATTAGATCCGGACCTGAAATTGTTTTTCTATCAACCTGAAAGTTGTAACTCTTTGTAAAAAAAAAAATATAATCTTGAGAAATGCTACAAAATGTGAAGCAACTTGATGAATTCAAAATGTTTTTTACTTCTCTGAAATACTTGAGTTTGTTCATTCAGTAAATTACAAATGCCCCATGCCGCCAATACAATTGTATTGACAAATGTATCAGCTGAATCAGACATTTTGCATTGAAGATAGTTCTTGTTCAGCACATTTTCATTTAGTAATTCAATAAATTACTTTAGTGTTTTAATAGCCATAACTAACAATAAAAAACAAGTCAGGTAATAGAGCAATTTATGCTACAATGCATGCTGAGAAATGAAAACTATATCCCAGCACATTTTATCAATCGTGTTTGACTAGTTGGAATGACATTTGGGGAAATCTGTTGATCTGACATGAGTTTATTATGTGGACAATTGCATTTCTTAATATTTGAGACTCAAATAATTTCAGAAACTGGAAAATATGTAGTTGCTCCTTTTACAGTGTGAATTTTACTGATGAATTCTGTTAAAACTTCTGAGCATTACATCTAAAATAGTCTCTCCATGATTGTACATGCATATGTGCATATGTTTTGTTTTCCAATACATGTGATGCTCAAGTTACACACATTTAAGAGCACATTCTGGATTGCTCTGGATTGACTGCAATCTGCATTTTTAAGCATATAATATGATGATATTAACCTGATTTCAATAAGGAGTTTAAGTAAAGGCTCTAAAAACCTGAATTGGACAGTTTGCATATGCCTGAAACAATCAGGAATATTTTTACAAACATTAACATCATGGATTTGTAGGAGTATACTGTATTGTACACATAATCATGCTCAGTTGTTATTGAGGACATGAATGATAATTAATGTGGATAAATGAAGAATATATGTGACCCTGGACCACAAAACCGAAAGGGTCAAACCGAAAAAATAAGGGTCAATTTTGTGAAATTGAGATGTATGCATCTGAACACAGAATAAATAATATTTCCATTGATGTATGGTTTGTTAGGATAGGACAATATTTGGCCGAGATACGACTATTTACAAAATCTGGAATATCAATATCTGGAATATTAAAAAAATCTTAATTTTGATAAAATGAAGTTCTTAGCAATGCATATTACTAATCAAACATTAAGTTAAACATTAATATTATATCATATATTTAGGGTAGTTAATATAATAATTCATATATTTAGGGTAGGACATTTACAAAATATCTTCATGGAACATGATCTTAATATCCTTAAGATTTTTGGCATAAAAAAAAGGTATAATTTTGAGCCATACAATGTATTGCTGGCTATTTCTACAAATATACCTGTGCTGCTCATGACTGATGGTTCTGAGGCTGATCTGTTTCTGTTCTCCATGACTGTGGGGGTTTGAATCTGACGTCTCCAGGCCTGCAAGCTCCGCCGGATCAGTCGGGTGCGAGATGTTTCCGGCGGGCAGATGTCGAAGCACACACGTGTGCAGGCCTGCATGCTGCTGCAATGCCTTCAGGATGACAAAGCAAAGCCAAGCACATGTTCATACGTCAGACTGTGAGAAAACGTCCACGGAAAGGCACATGCACGTGTGTGACGAATCATCTCGTATTTGTCGTTTAATCAAAAGACCGGCGTGATGAAACCAGTCAAGTCTTGTTGAGGTTCATTAAAAGACATAAACAACAAACTTGGAGCAACAAAACAAGCAGGATGGCAAATAAACTGACCTATTCATCTGTGCCTGCTGTCTTTACCAAAGTCATCTATTTATAATAAGTCTGGCTGATAAATGTTTTAATAAACGTGTTGCATAATTCATCGTCGTCAGCCTAGTTTTAATTGACTTATGCAAGTGTTGTAGAGCAGATCAAAGCGCTGATTAAAGCGATGTATACATCGCTGTCCGATGCTCTTACTCAGACGCCAACTTCTTAGAGATCAGAGAAGAAGTCTGGACTGAGACCTTCAATTATTCACCAGACTAATTCATTAACTGATTGATTATTTGATTATTCCAAACATTGTTGATGCGGGGATCTCACTTCTCCAAGGGCACAGACGGAAATCACTTCCTGTTTGGCTGCTTTAAAGGAATCATTCAGACAAAACTGAAAATGTTTTCATCATTTACTCGCCCTCATGTCATTCTGGTTATTTTATTTGTCTTGTGAAACACACACACACACACACACACACAATCATACGCACACGCACACACACACACACACACACACACACTATCACACACGCACACACACACACACTATCACACACGAACACACACACACACACACACACACACACACACACACACACACACACACACACACACACACACACACACACTCACTCTCTCTCACACACACACACACACACACAAACACAAACACAAACACAAACACACGCACGCATGCACACTATCACAAACACACACACACGCACGCACGCACACACGCACACACACACACACACACACTCACCTCTCTCTCACACACACACACACACACACAAACACGCACGCATGCACACTATCACACACACACACACACACACAAACACACGCACGCATGCACACTATCACACACACACACGCACGCACCCACACTATCACACACGCACACACGCAATTTTAAGCAGAACTTCACAGCCTGTGTATTTTTTCTCCAGCCAAACCAATGATTATTTGTACTGCAAAAAAAATCAAAATGTAACAAATAAAAACAAACTGAATATTTACATTCTGCCTGATGTTCTTTTGTTTCACTAATTTGTAAATTAATTTAATTGTTCATTTATTTAACATACAGTATGTACATGTTTTAGTATCATTGACATACTATTATAGATTTTATTAATATTTTGAATCAAGTTCTATTTTTGTATTGTCTGTTTTAATTTTAGTTTTAGGTAATGTTTTAGAATTTATTTTTTATTTTTTTGCCATTTGGTATATTATATTTAATATTATATTATACTATATTGTCCCTAACTGTTGAAACAGAGGGATGTAGATGAGAGATTTAGTCAGGAACAGAGACAGGAACAATGATCGTTTCTAGAAAAGTCTTAATGAGGAAAAGGATTGCTCAAGTTAACAACGGCTCTCATTATTCGACAGCCCATTAGTGAACCCAAATAAAAGCTGTTCTCACTCCACTGTGTGTTCATGCTGTCAAAGACCTCTAATTATCTTGTCTTAATGTGCCGTTACCTCGTAAGGCTCGTTTCAGTGGAAGTGTCACCAGCAGCAGCTTCTGTCAGGAATCACAGAGTTAGAGATGTGTCTTTCACACCACAGTCTGATGTTAAACACGCTGTATTGTGTGAATCCTGATGTCTTCCATCAACAGTGACAGGGTTGATTATTGAGCGCCAGCTTCCTGGAATTAAGAAAGAAGCACTGTGGAAATGTTTATCTTGGATGTAAATCAATTTGCTCGGGCTGTTTAACACCTTCAGATGTTTGCAAAGGAACAATAAACACAATATAGACGCTGCATTATTCTGACTCAATAAGGACAGCCTCAGATGTGAGGATGACTTGATTAAATGGTCATTGCATCAAACAGAGATACAGGTTAATGCTCCTTCACAGGAATATATGTTCAACTTGAGAATCTGAGAAGGAAACAATACATGTCTTTGTATGAACATGCAGCAATTATGAATAGTTCCTTGTAAAGGTGGTTCAGGTTGACTTGTTGCCTGAGGCTCACATCAAAGACGTGATTACTGTTTCATGTCTCTGCTTGCCCATATCATTTCAGTCTGTGTGCGTCCACATGCATCGCAACTACTTGATTGCATGTATATGACTTAATGCAGAGTTTGAAGCACGCACACACATAGAAAAAGAGAATAAATCATAATAAAAGCTCATTAAAAGTACTCTTCCACTGAACCATAATTATTAAACATATAAACAGAGTGCAGTGTTACAAACACAACATAAATCATGCTAGAATAATGCAATAAACCAAACAACTTAATTGCAACCACAATATGCAATGCTAACAAGTATAAGAAGAAACAATTAAATTAAATTACACTCATTAAATTTAGTTTGTCATGCAGGGACTTATGGGGAAGTCATTTTACGGTCATAAACTATAAGATGACAGCATTTTGGTTACTAAAAAACATTTATAATATAACATTTTGATTATTTATTTTAATATTTTAATGAATATTCCTTAATGTTTAATTATTTTAGGATGTATTGTATTGTATTATTTGTTATATTTATTATTAACACTAAAAATGCATTGTTTTGTTATAGTATAGATTTTCACCATAAAAAACTAATATCACAGTATTTTATTTATTTTAAATCGGTTGTAGTGTCCTAATATTAATTTAACCAATTAACAGACATTTACTATGCTTCTCAATTAAGGAGGTACACGCCTGTTTAATGATCACTCACAAACGTGTTCACTTCTCTGGGAATAATAACACTCAGGAGTGGTTAATGTGTAATATGTGATCAGTAAATAAGTACAATGTGGGTTCACAGTGTGGTTTTGTGATATTGCACTGTACTAGCACACGTTTATTTGTCTTCATAATTATAGAGATAGACATAGATGCTTTACACTGACTTATATGACATATGTAACCAAGGCGTAGCAGGGTGTGTTCAATTCAATGAGACAACTGATAGCAAATAAGTAAACTGAGTATTGTAGCATTGCACTTTGGCTTCCCGTTTTGGCCTTTTGATCCGGCGTCAGTCGTCGACCTCAGTGGGTGTGGAATCGACAGCGTTCCCGCCCCTCCGTTCATCCCAGGAGAGCCATTCCAACACTGCATTAATTATTACACACCTGAACAATACCAGTGGCGTCCAGGCCAGGCGCCTATACATCAGAGGAAGTCAGGAACATTTCATTCAGACGATGTAATGGTTTGACCTTTATGCCTTTAGAAGACAGAAAGAAAGATGGGGAAAGAGAGAGGGTGTGAGAGAGAAAAGGAGAAGTGCTGAGTATTGGACAAATGCGCGTGGAAGTGGGATACTCCGTTCCACCACCTCTGGCTGGTAATTGCCATGTAATGAAGTTATTAATGTTTGGTAGAATTTACAGGCCTGATATACACCAGCTCCCGAGCCCCACATCCTCTCGAACCGGCTTCTCTTTTGTTAGCCCCCACAAAAGAAACACAGACAATATGAAGAGTCATTAATTTCCCTTTCCCTCTTGTTGTCCTTTTTGTTTAGGTTTTCCCCTCCTTTCTTTACTGTCTCTTTCACCAACTCCTCCTCAGTGGGAGCCGTGGTTTTGCTCCTCACTCTGCTGGTTTAAGGTTGTAATAGTGTTTGTGTGAGATTGACATCGTTGAGGTAAATGAATTGACAAGCCTGCCTCCGTTTCCTTTTCAAACCCTTTTAAGCAGCCATGCTGTTTTATGGCCCAGTACAATTGCCTAGTTACACATCTGGGAACAATGCAAATGCATAATCAACAAGGGGCCCAAGACCCGGCCCTGTGGTGTCCCGCATCAGCGGGACAGAGTTGGGCTTAATTGGTGGTACGTGGATGGTTCTGGTCCTCAGGTCTGCCCACTCTCGGGCTCTCCTGCTGAGGCCATGTGACCCCTAGCAGACCCCTATGCTACCTTACCTGACCCTGGAGCACCAAGAGGAGCAGCCCCTGTCCTCTGCATCTCAAACCCCAACGCTGGATGTCAGGAGGCTCTGTGGGTGAAATCAATAGCTATAAACAGCAAGGTAATAAATTACTGGTCGCGGGGGCTTCAGACAAATTGGAAGCCAGCAGGAAATCCCTGAAAACAGTCTTCATGTTTTTACCCTTGTTTCCCATTAGCTGCTCCAGGGCAGTAAATCGTTTTGAGTGAATTCATTTGCACATGCAAAAGCCACCGGTTCTGAAGCTCTGCATAAGTCGTTGCCACTGTAACCGAAATAAAGACACTTGGGAGTAGTGTGTAGGGGAGATTTTTCACATTTCAGGGTCCTCAAGGTCCACAAGAATAATAGATAGGCCAAGTTTTCATAGTACGCCCATGCCACTGGAATTTGCATTGCCATGTAGTCGATTATATAGGTTGGAATTAATTAAACCTACTCGAGCTGCAAAAAAAATTTGAAAAAAAACTTGGCTAATAAGAAATAATATCTTGCAAATATGCAATTCTGTAACCAACTGTATTGGCTTGTTTTCTGAAAATCCATTCTATATCCCGGGGCATGTATTCATGAAACATCTTAGTGCTAAGAGTTATGGATAGTATTGGATAAAGTTGCTCCTAGTAACAACATTCTAAGAAAATTCTTAGAAATGTGGGTGTTTCCTCTTAAAATGTAAGAAAAGATCCTAGTAAGCAAAACAGTTATTCAGAAAGCATCTTAACCCTTAAAAGAGGTCTTAAGGACCAACATTGTTAGTAGTACGGATGAGGACTTTTAGGAGGCTTAAGAGTTTCTTTGGCAGTGGAAAAAACGGACGAAACATGAAAAGGGAGGAGAAATGTGTTGCACACGATGCATGACAGTGAGTTAATAAGACGCTACACATTAGATCATGCAGGGATCATGTTTGTGACCGATCTTATTAGAGACATGCTAACATCTCCGACACCGCACTGAAATGCCATAGCACCAGAAATGGACGTAATCACTACATTTAAATATTTGGCTACTGGAAAAATGCAACTATACAGCATTGATGGTTTGGGTATGTTACGGCACTTGTTATGTTGCTGTTCATTTCCTATAAAATACCTTAAGTATGACAGCACGGTAAATAAAAAATAAAGAATATATGTAGATATATAATGTGTGTATGTGAGAGAGAGAGAGAGAGAGAGAGAGAGAGAGAGAGAGAGAGAGAGAGAGAGAGAGAGAGAGAAGAGAAAGAGAGAGAGAGAGAGAGAGAGAGAGAGAGAGAGAGAGAGAGAGAGAGAGAGAGAGAGAGAGAGAGAGAGAGAGAGAGAAGAGAAAGAGAGAGAGAGAGAGAGAGAGGGGAAAAATTACGCCTGTAATTTCAAAGTGAAGGCTTATAAGAAACCCTACTCTTAAAAGTGCTCTTTTATTTCCTTCTTGGATAACCAACCAATCGTAGTCTTCAAAAGACTGTGTCATAGCTAGCAACGGAGTCAGCCCCACCTCCTCACTAAGATAAATGTTTTTGTCTTTTCCTCGCTCAGAGTTGCTCTCAGATTGGTCCTGAATCACTTTTAAGCTAAGACTCCTAGTTAGAAATGTTTAAGCTAAATTAGGAGCTCTCTAAAAGTATTCTTATAATCTTTATGAATACGGGCCCTGGACTGTACGACCAGATCCAGATTGAGATCATATCATCAACAGGGGCTGGTTGCACCAGTTACAACATAGCCTTGATGTGATGTAAAGGTGCACTAAGTTACAATGTACGCACTAGTAAATATTTCTGCTTTGCAACATTAGACTTAGTTGAAGCGTAACAGAAATATTTACAGAAGTCTGTCAAATTCTGTTACAGAAGTTCAAACCAAAACTCAAAGTCTTGCCAAAACACACAGAAACAGTCAATGGGGTAAAACAAGGGTAAACAGTGACAGTGTTTTTACAAGATAGAGGATTTTGATGGAATGTTTGGCTTTTAAATTGATATGGTGAACTTTCATCTCGACAGGTGAGCTAAACTTCTAGTTAAAAGTATTTTTAATATGGTGGACCTTTTATTGAAAATAGCCCGCTTTTACCTTTGAATACATACTTTCACTTTTATAGACCTATAAGAGCCGTTCTTGTGATGTTTGAGTTGGGGAATGCTTGATGCACAACAGTGGTTTTTTGCAAAGGTTGTTTGAAAACATGCTTCAATTTTGTAGTTTGCTAGGTTACATTAGTAGCGAAGAAACTGCATACTCCAGCTTTAACTGGGTAAACAGAAATGTATGGCATTTAAACAACTGCTCACGAATTTGAAGGCTGCTATTGGATCATTGAAGGTAAATGGTCATGTTATGCAACTATGCATTACTTTACAGAGAGCTTGTGACCTACTAGTTATAATCTGCTTTGAGAACAAATGGTGCAACTGAATTAAGAGTTACAAACAAGCCAGCAGTACTACGCTTCGAATGTTGACTTTGCGTTCCAATTTAAGAAATAACTTACAAATGGCTGGTGCAACTCAACCCAGCGCTTTAATGCAGTTCACTGTTTGGTGCTCCTGTCTGTCCATCTTTCTCCAGCTCCCACATCCCCTCCCAAAGCTGACCATATCTCAGCCATGCGGAGAGAATCCGTGATGGCGTTTGGTCAGCTGCACTGGGGTGAGTAATTAACTAGAATTAAGTCATTAAACTGTCCCAGCTGTGTCCATGAATATGTGTGAGCCCAAGCCGGTAACCCAACCTCTTCAGTCTGGCTAATAGGGAGAGGAGAGACGTGGGATCGGTAGACGTCACTAGGGCTGCGTTCCACTCCACTTTAAGACACGCACTCGCAAACTTCCCTAAGCCCTTCCCCTCGGGGGAATCCCCGCTACCATTTTTAACTGCGTTCCAGTTCGCAAAGTTGAGGAGGGAAGTTTACATGGACAGACACTGGATCCCTCGATTTTGGCCCTGTCCCAAATGGCACCCTAAACCCTCGCGGTCTTCCTCTGAGTCCGCACTTTCGTGACGTAATGCCGCTTTGAATGTCGGGTAGAAGTCTGCTGCGAGCTCGCCCCAGTGTGGATCGAGGGCGCATAACAGCCGCAAAAGGGGCGCTCACGAGCACCCTTCTGAACGCTAAAATGAGGAATGGGACACCCTATGGTCTCGTGGACTTAATGGACACACGCACGCGGCGGCCATTGTAAGTCCGTAAGACCGCAAATGCACATGAAGTGTTCCATTTGGGAAAAAGCCTTTGACACAGGGAGCGAGTCTGTTTCATATGGCGCTTTTCCACTGCATGGTACGGTACGGTTCGGCACGGCTCGGTACGGTACGGTACGGCTCAGTTCGGGTCGGTTGCATTTCCACCGCAGTTTAGTACCGCTATAGAGTGGGCGGGATTATTCACGCGTCGTTATAATTGCGCCGCCTCTACTGTCGTGACATCACCGTAAACGCGCCACAAACAAACTCACAACAAAGAAAGGAGACGGAATAGTGTTCTTCATTCTCGGCATGTGGATGTTTTTAACAACAATGGAGAGGTCTATGAGAATGCTTGGGATTTACCCCCAGCAGCAGAGATTGTGGTGGCAGTGACACGGGCTGTAGAGGAGGAGAGCAGGGATGTTCGTGCAGGTGTGCTGCGTTACTTGATTAGTTAACTATTCATGCAGCGTGTTCTGTAAAGTGAATTATCAATAAACTTTTGAATATTTCAAAATGTACAATGTATCCCTTGTTTTTTTTTATTTATGTGATGGTTTTTATAATCGCGGTTTTTAATTAATCGATGGTTTTTAATTAATCATTTGTCTTTTTCAAGAGGTTCATTACGTGCTCATACAATGATACATATTTAATATAGTCTGGAGGTACACTTATTCGATTAGATTGATTTTAATTGAAGCAAAACACAGATACAGAGGTAAAAATATAAACAGAAAACATACTCTGTAAATATAGCAAGTTCAAAAGTAACGTTATATATAAGGCTTTTCCTTGATCGCGCCATCAAGCTCTCACTGGATCCGCTCCTCGGCTATCAACGAGAAGAACATCTGAACTTCCTCAACAGACAACGACACTGCTATTTTGTGGTTGATGCAAAAATGTGCGTTTGTTTAAACAGAAGTTGCGTCCGATCCTTCGCTGGCTGTGCTGATTTAAATCTAGCGGGTAGAGCGGTAGAAGAGGGTCTCGTGTCGCAAGTTCAGTGACGCAGTAATGACGATTTTCTCCGGCCAATCAGTGATCAGCAGAGTTTACACGTCACGTTTTGGTAACGGTACCGGCTCGCATGGAACCTCGACCGAAGTGGTACTAAAAAAGTATCAGGTACCAGGTACAGTACCCAGTGGAAAACCCCCCAAAAGTGAACCGTACCGTACCGTACCGTGCCGTACCATGCAGTGGAAAAGCGCCAATATGCACACTTAAAGCCGCTCCATAGACCACAATGCAACACGATTATGATGTCATCGCAGTTCGCATTAATTTATCCCCACCCCAAACAACTCCATAATATATAAATATTTTTTTTTTACATTTATAACAGCCCAAGCATACCATATACATATAGAATGCTGCACCAAACACATTCGTAAGGGTAAAATGTAAACAGCAAACCAACTTTATAACAGATTCTAAGTGATCAAGGGCTTAGGACGTTTCAAGGGTCCTGCCAGAAGTGTGCACTCATGCAACGTAATCGAAGATGTACATCCGAGTTAACGAGACGGAGGGAAGTTTACGGGTGAAGGGCATGAGAAAACGAACTGGAACGCAACCTAGAAGCCCAGATTACTCAGTCCAACTCAAGAGCCAATCTAGCTGTATGTAGACTATTGCTAGCACACTCTAAGAGGCTAATTGTTTTGTGCTCTCTTGGAAATAAAATTAAACATCAACACATGTTCGCCCTCAATCTATGATGATTGTTAAAAGCAGGGCAATGAATCCTGCTGTGCTGTTAATTGGTGAGGCTGTTCTGGGCCCTCTGGTGCTGCTGGCATGTGACCACGCTAAATTTCCAGAGTTGGCATAAGAAAAAGTAACTCGCTAAGAGCGCTTTGGATTTGTTAATGATATAACAATTAGAGCTGGATGATATACTGACTATTCACAATATAGTTTTGATGATTTTATGAAGATATACAATTAAACAACATTGTGATCATTTTAAACCAGCAATTCAGCTATGAAGTTATCTAAATGCATTGCCATTAGACTAGTTTTATATTAAACTCACTGGTAAATAATGTGATGGTGAATCATCCATAAATCAGTTTCAGTTGGTTCATTGATAGGTTTACCTTGTCACTCATGATATAATTGTACTACTAAAACACTTTACCATTTTGTATAGAAATATTGTGGTTAAATATAATAATAAAAACATGTTTAAGGGGGTTTACACGACACCATTTTTTACTTAAACACTAAAAACTTTTAAAGTTTGAAAACAGGTTTCAGCGGACATTTTTAAAAACAATAATGTTATATTCACATAAACTACAAAATGAGAATTTGGGAAAACAGTGACCTCATGCACAAGTCTATGATGTGTTCAATTTATAGATTGAGTATGTGTGCAGACACATAGTTTCTTTACAAATAATACAGCATTAGTATTTATTTATGTGATTTTATTTTTGTCAATTTTTGCAGATCTGTGTGAGCAGGAATCATTTTGACATTTTTAGTTTGTTGTTGTGTAATATATCCTAAATAATCATTAATTATCATGTTCATGTATTGTCTGGAAGGACAATATACTTTAGAGTTTAACTCCAGCCTGTCTACACACCTGTCTGGAAGGGTCTAGTACTCCTGAAGACCTTGATTAGCTGGTTCAGGTGTGTTTAATTAGGGTTGGAGCTAAACTCTGCGGGATAGCTGTCCTCCAGTAGCAGGATTGGTCACTCCTGCTTTACTGAAAAGAAAAGTGTGGAAAACATAACTAGATTATTTAAATCAGGGATGCCCAAACCTGGTCCTGGAGGGCCGGTGTCCTGCAGAGTTTAGCTCAACCCCAATTAAACACACCTGAACCAGCTAATCTAGCTCTTACTAGGAATACTAGAAACTTCCCAGCAGGTGTGTTGAGGCAAGTTGGAGCTAAAGTCTGCAGGACACCGGCACTCCAGGACCGAGTTTGGGCACCCCTGGTTGAAATAAATGTTCATGTTCATGTCAAACTGTTCATGTATGTATATACTTTTGAGAATGAGAATGAGCATTATTTATTGAGAATGAGCTTTATTGGCCAGGTGTGTTTACACATACGAGGAATGTGTTATAGTGACAGAAGCTCCACAGTGCAATAGAATGATATCAACTGGACAAGACAGATAATATACAAAATAGCATAAACACAATATATAATATAGACAATTATGTGTGTACAGGTCTGATATGTGCAAATTTGAAATGAAAAATAAGTATGTGTGATGGATGAATAAATAATGTATAATAGTGTTGTGTGTTCCACGTTTATTGTCAAGTGTTCATGAGATGGATTGCCTGGGGAAACAAACGTTCTGGTGCTCGGAGCTCTGTAGCGTCGATCAGATGGTAACGGTTCAAAGAGGGAGTGTGCTGGATGTGAGGGTCCAGAGTGATTTTACCAGCTCTTTTTCTCACTCTGGATAAGTACAGTTCTTGGAGAGTGGGCGGGGGGGTATCATATACCAATGATTCATTCAGCAGCCCGGACTACCCTCCGTAGTCTTCTGAGGTCAGATTTGGTAGCTGAACTGAACCAGACAGTTATTATGTAGACAGTTATTTTATATGTGTAAAAATAGGAGTAAACCTAATATAGCTAATATTATATTGAATATTGACACAAATTATAAAGCTTATCAGGCTAGTTTTAATGAGTGTTTAAAAAGCAAATTCACTGAACCATTCTTTACTTGATTATTTCTGTAAAAGTTAAATGTTTATTTTAATATAAAATAACTGTATTAATGATTTCATGCAACTCAATTACTGTGTAAAGTGTTTGACGGTTATCTGAATATAAAAGGTGGAAAGATCAAATAAATTGAAAATATTAAAAAAGGGTTTATTACCAGTTTTGTATTGTTCTGAACAGACCATTTCTACCATAAAACGTTTAAAACATGCTGCATGAATAGATGAGCTCAAAGCATCAGGAATTATGAGATGTATTCATCATACTTTAAAAAAGACATATTTACATTGCAAGACAAACATCTGTCTGTTAGACACACCACAGAAATATGTCAAACGTGCAGGTGTGGGAGGACGAGAGGCTTTTGAAATATGATATGTGGGCTTGATGAATTGTCTGAAAATGAGTGCTTGACTGTGGGTTGATGTCTATGAACACCTTGCCTCTTCTCTCACTGCGCTGGAATGCAGTGCGTCTGTCTCTCTCCTGGCACTTACTAATCTCCTCCCAAGTAGGACAAGAGTAATCGCTAATAATACCTATTAGCTAATCAGCTGATTCCCATGAACCGTTTTTATTTTTCTCCGAGAGCTCGCGTTATTTTTTTCTGAGAG
Source organism: Gymnocypris eckloni scoliostomus (assembly GCA_027564155.1). NCBI lineage: Eukaryota > Metazoa > Chordata > Actinopteri > Cypriniformes > Cyprinidae > Gymnocypris > Gymnocypris eckloni. The sequence continues at coordinate 27,514,921 of CM050424.1, read as the reverse complement.
CCCGTTGGACTCTCAATCCTCAATAAAGATGATATGCATGAATAGATCCTAGCATGGGGGCTGCGGCGTCAACTTCATCGAGTGAGCAGCTAGCAGCAATTAAAGCTCTTTTTAATGCTCCTATCTGAACAATGAGGTATTGACAGAGTGGGTCTTAGATAAGGGCAGTTTTTCCTCATGAGTGGAGATACGACAACGATTCGAGACATTTTCACTCAGCGAGGGTCTCTGAGGGTTGAAGACGTTGAGGTTAGGGTCAAAATATTAGCAGTAAGTCTCCAAAATGCTGAATGATATGATTGTGAGGACTTGCTGGAGGAGCTGTCTGAGCAAAACACTTATTAAAGTCTCACTTACGTACACCCCTGCTTCCCTCACAGCCTTGGGCTGACTAGATATTAATCAGCCTGATAATTATAGCATTCCTAGACCCCTGTCACTTAGGCGTTTGGGGATAACTGCATAACCTTGTCTATCACGCTGCATTTTCTTTGAACCAAGCAAATGTTTTATTCTCGGTTTGTCTAACAAATTATAGATTTAAAATAATGTAAATCAATTCAGACATGAATTGTTTCTCAAGGAGATGCCTGTAAAGGAACATTCACTTGACTCACTTGACTAAAAAATTTAATCATGGGCCAACAAGGGAGTTTTTGCTTAATTTATGTATGCAATGACAGACACACTCTTCTGAAAAGTGTTTAATGCAGTCTCCATAAACAAGAGTTATTGATGGTCTCAGGCATTCTGTAATGCATGGCAATAACACCTGGCTTTATTTGAATGGTCCCCTTTAGACATTCCTTTGACTAGAAGTAACTTTGCAACTACATGTCAACTAGCAGTCATTAGAGTATTATTAGACACTGTCTGCTTAATATCTGCTAACACTTGATTTTGATGGACATTCAACTGACTATGAGTAACTTTACAAGCAGTGCTGTGTGTACAAATTGTACAAATTGTGTCCATTACTGATTCCAGATTTCATGACAGAAAAAACATGGTTAGTAATATCATCCATTGTATTGCACATGTTAGGTAATAGAATCAGACTAATTTTAGATTACTTTGAATTACTTTTGACCTAACTCATCACATTGATTTTAAAAGGATAATATTGCACCATGTATATATGAAAAATACAAAGAAAATACAAATATATTCCATTAAAAGTTATTAACAGCATGAAGGGTATTTTTACCAAACTGGGTTTCATGAAGGGAATTCATGGGTTTAATGAAATGCTAATAATTAATAAATTCATAAAAATGGAAAATGAAAAAAATATATATATCAATAACAATCAACACTGGCTAAAGAAGAATAAACGTGTTTGCCTGCATGTCATGTGACCATTAACCAATGTTGGAGAACCGTGAACTTCCAAATGTGTTATTTAATTATGCTTATCATAATATATAATATTAATATGTAATCAATCAAATAAAAACTTGTAATTATAGTCTGACTACAAGTATTTTAAAATCTGATATAGTCTAAATACAAGTACTTCTTTTATTTAATCTGATTACGTAATCCATATGACATGTAATTACTACACAGGACTGTTTACTAGTACATAACTTATTTTACTCCCCCTAACTCTAACCTAACAGACTACTAATATACACTAATGAGGGGTAGTTGCATATAGTAGCAAATGAATGAGGGATAATTGGCGTGTCGTTGCAAAATGACTCACAGTCAATAGAATGGCTAAAGATGACCATCAAAATAAAGTGCAACCCAATAAACTCACCAACTAGCAACTGTAAGTGTTTAAAAACATATTACTGGATAGGAGTCATTACTGGTCAAATATCCATCTTCACACTGAAGCTCTTTTGCCTCCACATCATCTGAGATTCATCATCGGTGAAATAGGCAGCTTTATATGTTGGAGAACGGGCCAGCTTGCATGCGGATCCTGCTGAACTGTCCTGTCTTACAGCACTAGTGGCTGTTGAACTGTGACTTGAGCTGCTTAAAGTGTCTATCTGCTCTTCGCCTCCATCACTCGCCTATTTTAAGATATCGCGCCATTCCCGTTGCCTCTCTCCCATCCACCAGATGAACGATGACAAGAACTATCTCTCCTTTTAACCTTTGCCGCCCTGCTCTGAAATTCTTATCGTGAGCCCCTTGAAGCATTTGAAACAGATAATGGTCATTCACCGTCTGAGACTTAGTTCATATAAAGAGCGCGTGGGAACGAGGGACCGGCTGTATTATCCATATAAGTCAAGAGGAACACAGTCACGTCCTCAGTGATGGGAGGACATCATGAGATATTAGTACTCGATGTCATGATCTTGCAATTGCAGAATAAAAGTGCTGAATAAACACTGTCCTCTAATTGAATGCTAATTGGATGGATGATAGATGGATGGATGGATTGATGGATGGATGGATGGATAGGTGGATGATAGATGGATGGATGGATTGATGGATGGATGGATGGATGGATGGATGGATGGATGGATGGATGGATGGATGGATGATAGATAGATGGATGGATGAATGGATGATAGATGGATGGATAGATGGATGGATGGATGGATGTATGGATGGATGGATGGATGATTGATGATAGATAGATGGATGGATGGATGGATGGATGGATGGATGATGGATGGATAGATGGATGGATGGATGATTGATGGATGGATGGATGGATGGATGGATGGATGGATGGATGGATGATGGATGGATGGATGGATGATGGATGGATGGATGGATGGATGATGGATGGATGGATGGATGGATGGATGGATGGATAGTTCGACGGATGATAGATGGATGGATGGACGGATGGATGGATGGATGGATGGATGGATGGATGGATGGATGGATGGATGGATGATGGATGGATGGATGGATGGATGGATGGATGATAGATGGATGGATAGATGGATGGATGGATGGATGTATGGATGGATGGATGGATGATTGATGATAGATAGATGGATGGATGGATGGATGGATGGATGGATGGATGATGGATGGATAGATGGATGGATGGATGATTGATGGATGGATGGATGGATGGATGGATGGATGGATGGATGGATGGATGGATGATGGATGGATGGATGGATGATGGATGGATGGATGGATGGATGATGGATGGATGGATGGATGGATGGATGGATAGATGGATGATAGATGGATGGATGGATGGATGGATGGATGGATGGATGGATGGATGGATGGATGGATGGATGGATGGATGGATGATGGATGGATGGATGGATGGATGGATGGATGGATGGATGATGGATGGATGGATGGATGGATGGATGGATGGATGGATGGATGGATAGATGGATGATAGATGACCCCTGTGTGGCTCAGTGGTAGAGCATTGCGTCAGCAGCACAAAAGGTTGTGGGTTCGATTCCCAGGGAACACATGTACTAATGAAATTGTATAACCTGAATGTAATTGTAAGTCGCTTTGGATAAAAGCGTCTGCTAAATGCATAAATGTAAATGTAAATGATAGATAGATAGATAGATAGATAGATAGATAGATAGATAGATAGATAGATAGATAGATAGATAGACTGTATAGATTAGATATTTATTATTTGTAATTAATTTTGTAAATGATCTTAAATTATCCTTGTGCAACATATACAATTTCCATATATGAAATGCATTGTCGTATGAAGTAAAAACAATATTTGAAAACTATTAGTAATTTGAACTGTCATAGATAGATAGATAAATAGATGGATGAATGATGGATGGATAGATACTTTAAACGATAAATTACTGTATATATATCGTGAAAATGTGTTTATAATAAAGTTGCATATATAAATATAAATGTTAATAGTTGACATTTATGTTTGCTTTTTATAATATTATATATATATATAATCGTCATATTGATATGTACAATTTACTGTATGTATTTTGGATATACAGTTTTATAATCTCATATCTACCCGGAGAATGTATGTATGTGAACAGCATCACTCTTGATATTGGGCAACATATGTCATATATTGCATTTGCATATGGAATGAATATATTGATAACTGAATTGAGAAACACATGATGCAATATAAATAGAGCAAAAATAAATAGAGTCACTGATTTTAGCCTAACATTTACACTTCACAGTATGTAAACTTACCACACATCTGTCTTAGATGGGAGGTTAATCACTGCAGAGGAACTTCTGTTCTTTTCCAGATAAAGCAAAAATAAAACTGAGCTCATCCTGCCAGCTTCGCATCTCTTAAATTAGGCTTGTGTTGTTACTGCCATGAAAGTATGAAAAACTATGAGATACTAGACGTTTGTGGACAGAGCCGAGAAGAATTTATGGCCTGATGTCACCGTGCCAATGATTCATTTGCAGATTTCTCCATGCGCCGTCTGATAATAAAATAGCGCGTCGGTAATTTTGGGGCCAACATTTTGGTGTCTGGAACAAACAGTAGTGGATATGACTCACCGTTGCACTCGCATCCAAGAAGAACACGCGAGCGCACGCATGGATTCTCTCTAACCCACCTATTTTATTTCCTCGGCCTTGTCTGTTTTGGCAGGCTGGAGACTCGATTGGTCAGCGGCGAGGTTTTCCCGTCTCCAGGCTGGATTTCACAACACGACCCGGGCCAGGAGGAGAAGTCAGATTAGGTTGACGCGAGCTGTTTTTCCAAGCTCTCCCCACGCTCCACGCCATTGTTATTGTAGGAAAGTGATAATACTTCTCACTTGAAACATAGCCCCGGCTCTAGCAGCGCTTAACTCCGGCGCGCACACAGATGTATCAGATTAAATCGTATCTCCGAGTCCTCGCTGCACTCCGACTCCAGGACTGCCAGAAGGCCCGTAGGCAACGACTAAATTGCTTTGGTTTCAGTACACAAGGAGGCTGGCCCAGACAAGCTGGATCAGCACATTAGATGTGAATCCCTCCCAGATTTGAAGGCAGCCTTTAGTACAATTATTGATTTAGAGGGATGATTAGATTTAATTGAAGAAGACTGTTCCTACCTGTAGCTCCGCTGGAGGCTTCGGGAGCAGCGGATAGACGCTGCACCTAAATTCATGGTGACAGGACAGACGAAGCCAGTTATTTTCTACAGAGAGGTTTTTACATGGCCAATAAACTTTAATAAAACCTCACAGCAGACGCGTCGCTCGCTCGATTGTATGAAAGTGCTAAAGTGGTTACCGCTGTATTTGTCAGCTATGAGAGAGAATCAAAAATAATAGATGAAAATGTCAAAAACTCTGCAAAAATACACTCTTGCGATCATTTTCACATTACATTTATCATGAATAGCAGTTACTGATATGGATAATCATGGCTTAAATTATTGGTGTCCTAAATCATTATTTAATAAATTGATGATATTCCTCGAAGACTCATAGAAACATCTCAGATGCTTGAAGATTTTCAGCATTGCAAAAACCCTAATTCTTGCAAGAATAGTTCCCACAGATTTGGAGAAATGTGTAATTTCATCACTTGCTCAGCAATGGATGCACTGCAGTGAATGGGTGCCGTCAGAATGAGAGTCCAAACAGCTGATAAAAACATCACAATAATCCACACCACTACAGTCCATCAGTTAACATCTTGAGAAGACAAAAGCTGAAACAAATCCATCAAGATGTTTTTGTTTTACTTTAAACCATTGGTTCTGGCTAAAATAATCCATAATAACACTTCATCCAGTGTAAAAGTGGTCTGGTTAAGCAAGCACCGTTTACAAGCCAAAACGGTTGTTTCTAATTATCAAGTGGACTTTTGTGGATTATTGTGATGTATTTATCAGCTGTTTGGACTCTTATTCTGACGGCACCCATTCACTGCAGAGCATCCATTGGTTAGCAAGTGATTGAAATGCTACATTTCATTTTCATTTTTAGAAAATTGGCACTGTTGGGGTGAACTAATTATTTGATATGGTCGATGCATATTATAAATATGCTCAATTTGAGTCTTGCAAACATGAGGCCTAAAACAGTAGCTAGTTTAATCGTTTGTTGAAATTATGCTCAGTTTGGAAGCTACACCCAACCACACAAATGCCAAATATAGGCTATGCACTGAACCCACCTAAGAGCACAACCATATAATTGCAAATAGCCTCTAATAGGTCTCCCAGGATGTGGATGAAAGCCTGGGTGCTGTGACGCCAAACGCTACGGGCATCACAATGCATTGAATGGGGCCAAAGGCTCAGCTAATGAACCTCCTCAATGCCAGGTAGTGTAGCGGCCATTACCACCCAATACCCCGCACAGCTGATCTGGATCCCCTCAGATCAGCTCTCTGCCAGCCCGTTGGAGAGCTTCTGCAGCCATTTGGTTGGCATTCACGCTCCCTGACGCTTTATCATGTCCATTCCTGCACTGCCATCTCTGCTGGTGAATGCCACTATAGTAGACCTCAGGGGATCTGACAGTCTGTATGAAAAGGGTTCATTTGGTCCAAAGAATTTGGATATGCGGAATGTTTATATAGGACAAATATTGGCGACACTGAGGAACACTATGGTTATGATAATCAAATTCAAACGGGCAAATAATAGACCCAAACATAATTTTTTCATCCTATATCGTCAACCCTCCAGCTACATAAGGAAAGCTGTGACAATGTCCAACTTCTCACACTAGATTATATTTTTGTTTTAATAATGTGCACCTTCTAGGTATTTGAAGTGCACTTCTTCATATTGGATTTTTTAGTGTGAGCACACAACTTGCACTATGTGTACTAAAAAATGGCATAGCATATTGTGGAAGTCTGCCAATTGGGACAAACCTTGTGTTTTTACCAGTTTGAGCTCAACTGAAATAAAGTGCTAATCTAAAGCCACTAATAAGGATTGCCTGGAGAGCCCAGAAGTGTCACAGCTGATTATTTTGATTTGTATTTGAGTATTTTGATCTGCTTTTGGAGAGCTTGATCTGTGCAGATTTCTCTCCTGATTAAAACAAGACAAACGTTTCACTGGAGGAAATGTTATTATGGATTTCAATCTCATATTTTAACCAGAAGCAATGGTTTGAAGTCAAAAACAAACAAACAATAAAACATCTTACTGATGGATTTGTTTCAGCTTTTGTCTTCTCAAGATGTTAACTAATGGACTGGAGTGGACTAATGTGGATTGTTTTATCAGCTGTTTGGACTCTCATTCTGACGGCACCCATTCACTTTAGAGGATCATCGGTGTGCCAGTGATGGAATGCTACATTTATAGAGTATTTTGATATATGTCTATCACATAATTGTATTCATATCTTTGGGTTTTGAAACGTGTTTTAACATTGTCTTCTGTAAGAAAGCCCACTGTGAACCGAGCTGAGAGTCCAACATTACAAGTGCAACCTAATCCATAGCTCTGCATGGCAAATACTGCATCGAATATTAAACAATGTTAAGGCGATAATAAAAGACAAGCCTCTGAGAATATCCCCATTCAATGTTTACGTCCCACTATGGAGCGGCCTACTCCAGACTGTATCCTCGGTACACTGGAACGATCTTCCCCACATGTCTTCTAGAGGCGTTTGGGAATCACGTGGCACACTTTCGCCATCCCGGTCACCACAACCCACTCAATATAGACAGTATATTTCAGCAGTCAACTTTTGGCTCTCGTAGGCAAGACAGATGAAAACGCAGCGGTGGCAGTATGAGATTTCAGCGCGGGTCCAGATTAAACTGGACTCTCCCAAATGAGAGCTGACAGGCTCAACGAGCGGCAGATCATTTCTGGTGAGCGCTGCAGTCTGTGGAGCCGCCCCCACGGAGCAGAGGTGAGCCGGTAAGGATGATAACTCATACCCTTAATTGAATCGTGGCTTTAAATTTCATAATACAAGATGCCCATGTGACAGCTGCCGAAAAAATGAGGTGATGGAGCCAAGGGTATAGCATAATAAGAGGAAGGGAGGAGGGGAAACGTCTCGGGCGCATCGAGCGAGGTACGGGGGATATTCTTCTTTGATAACGGATAGCCTCCAGTTGTATGGACCATTATTCTGAGCACACCTTACAAAGCAAATGAACTTGACAGATGGCTGTGTCACCCAAACCCTTGACTACCGGTCCGATTATGCAGAAAACAATACAATAGAAAAAGGAATCATTACCAAAGGAGCTCGGTTAGTCCGCCGAGGACAATGCCATGCAGAGGAACAAAATTACACTGGTGAAATTGGACAGTGAGAATGAGTTTAACATAAAGTGGGTTACAGCCAGGCAATCTGTCATAGCTAAAGCTATTGTCTGGGCCTGCTTGCATGGCATATGAAGTCATCTGTCATCTTTCAGGCTCTATTAATGGCCTCCGCTCAACTCTTAAACGATAGCTTTCACCAGGGCAGCCCTGGCAGTCTGTGCATGCTGATGAGATCCAGATCGTCGTGCATGTGCATGCAAAACGTCGTACGTTAGCGGTGTTTTTAATTGCATATGTGTCAGACTGTGGACACCACCTCTATGATAATTCCTCTGGAGGTAATCGCACATGGAAGTTAAAAACTAAGAGCGTGTTGGCCACATGCTTTTGAAATGATGTCTATGGATGGCATAATCTTAACTTGTTCCATATGACTTGCATTTATCATGATGCAACCCTTCCTGAGAAATAAACCAGAAGATAAAGAAGTCAAAATGCATGTAGTTTAACCCTAGAATGATTACAGTTGAATGCAACTTTTTGTAGCAATGAAAATAAAAATGACATTTTATATATATTGATTACAATTAATAGTAACACTTCACTTTATTATGCATTCTAAACGTATTTTAGTGCATGCCTTGCCATGCACATTTACTGCATATGATCTCACCAATAATTGTATGGTTATAATACATTATAATTCATTGTTTCACCTTTAGAAAGCATAATGCATTAAAACAAATGGCAATTAATTTCAGATCTAACAAGGACTATGCAGATGATATTAATGCATTTTAACTATTTATGAAGAAATAATGTAGTGCTACAAAATTAATCTTTAAATCTTTAAAATGATTTTAAAGATGTCTGGTTACTGCATAAAACTTCCACCAGAAACATGTACAGTAATACTATAATTTAATATTTAGACTAATAACTTTAACTAGCATATTGACATTTTGAAATCGAATGACTGCAGATGATATATTACATCTATATTTACTTTTAGGAGTGATCTTTCACTGTGGACACTAAATGTGATTCTGAACATGAATATAGTATTATAAATACCACACACAAAGATAACACATGTGGAACTGCATTGATATGCATGGACAACACATATAGAAACTATCTCAATGCAAAAATCAGCTACTGTAAATGTATGAAAAAAAACATTAATAAAAGCCCACTTGGCTAAAAATAAATAGACCCTGTGCATTACAATAATGAAGGTGGAGGAACAGTTTATTACTGTCTCTTTAATGCTGATAAAAACGTCTGCAAAAGCCATGGACTAGAATGAACTCTCATCGTGCACAAGCACTATAAATGAAGTTAATTAGAGCCCAGATTTTCTTTTAATTGCCTGAAATATTTGTCGAGTGCGCAGAGAAAGCACAGATCGAGAACTCGACTGCAGATCGGCAGCCATGTGTTTGTTAAAGCCCCGGCAAACATTTCTCTTTCTTAATGAACTCTCCTCCTCGTCTCATTACTCGGCCAATTCACAAGTCAAACCCAGAGCAGCCAATATGAAGCTCGTTGGGTGCGCAAACACAGACGAATCAAAGGCCCCGTTTGAGACTTTTCCAGAAGAGAAACAGGTCTTAAACTAGGAAATGTCACACTGACCAACAGAGCCGTATCTTGAAAAGACGAGTCAAAATCGTCTCTTTAAATGACTTCGATCTCTCGTGCGATGAATCACAGGGAGTTGCAAATCCTTTTTAGCTAATTGCTACCAGCTCGTGAGATTCACCCCCCCATGTTCAATATCAATTTTCAGGGCCAGAGGAGATAGTGCATCTCCCTGGAGTCCTCCAGCTACTCTGATAAAACTGCACAACAGCACTTAGCGAGTTCAGCTGGGGGAAGAAGAGAGCGGACCCGTCTTATTCACAGCTGCTAGCGGTAATGAAGGAGAAAAAGTCAGACAATCGAAGAGAGGCAGCGAGTATGCTGGTGCCATGAGCTCCAGGAGAGAGACGTCTGCGTTTACTGCACTGATTTCAGCCAGAAACACAATACTGCCTCCACACACGTCTGCGCCGTTTATAATTATGAAATGGAGAGTTTCTGCTCATGAGTCATATTCAAACTTAGTGTAAAATAGCTCTTATAGTCTAAAGTAGGTATAAAGTGGCTCTATATAAACACTGTTAAGTCTCACTTAATTATAGCATCATCGAACCAATGATGTTAGTACTTCTTACAGAACTAATTAACTAACTAACTGAACAACATTTCTTGGAGCATTTGTTTGTGGATGCATGAAGTCTAAATATCTTTAAGGCCACTGTGTTGATCGGCAAGTTCACAACAACAATTAGTAACGTTGTTTATTTTCTGCCATTGCTTTATATTTTAAAAGCTAATATTCTTCCTCAGTGCATCTTTCTTTAAAATAACTACATTTTTAAATGTGGCTTAACAGTCAATTTATTTTGGAGGGCCACTGTGTCAGTCGCCAAGTTACTTCAAACCACTAAAACACAGTACACAAAGTAGAGTTAGGCTAATTAACTTTATTTCAATTGTGTTTATTGATGATATTATTAGTATTATTATCAAATGCATTGCCTGGATGCCATCCAATATTAAATATGTAATAAAATAGCATCCTCAAACAAATGATGATAGGACTTTGTACAGAACTAACTCGTGTATTTGAGCATCTTTTATTAGATGTATGAAGTCAGGAGACACAAGTGCTGTCTAGTACTTTAACTATTAACATGATCCACCCACCAAAATCAAACAGCCACATAATATTCAATGTTTGCTATTGCATTATAGTTTAAAAGCCCATGATCTGCATTATATGTTTTGCATGCACAGTGCATCTGAATTGTATTATTGCATGCGATGACATTCATGACATGTCAAAACACTGCTCAGGTGTCAAAATATTGGTACGGCCATTGTGTCAACTTTGATTTTTGAGGACATGTATTTATCGTGATTTTACCTTCTTGTCGCTTAATGCTTTATTGTGCAACTTTCTCATTTCAGACGAAACTGACTTGAGTAAAAACTACATTTTGATTGTATTGTGCATGGTGTTGATATATGTACATGTTTCCACAGTGTAAGCGTGCTGCTGTTTCTGGAGCTGTCTGTGTGTTCAGAGGTCGTGGCTGTAGAGGTCTTTACCCTTGAACAGGCAGAAGTCAAGCTGGAGAGCAGCGGTCAGTGTCTGCAGAAGCTCCCCTGACACTCGCTGTTCAGGCCTCGGCCTCCGCAATTAAACAGACACCTTTGCTTTTACAGCAATCATTGAAAAGTGTGAAGTAAACAGGCTCCGGTCAATAATCACTTCAGCACTTTCACCCCTTCCTCCAAACACACTTACACACACACAAACTCTCCTGTTCTGCCCTCAGTCCTCGATCCTCTTCACAGCACTTCACCTTTATTCCTCTCACCATCAACATAATCCAGACTAATGAGTTCAGCCAGTGGACCGTGACTTTATGACATAAAGAACTGAATAACAGGGCACCTGCCAGTACCTGAAACCAGTGATTGCTAGACATTAAGACCGTGTTAGGTGATGAAGAGTGACTCTCATGTTGAACTTTTAAAATTGTAAAGGGGGACAAAAGACTTTGCTTTGTGTAATAATGAACAATAATGGGAACAATCTACTTACGTTCAAAATTAAGAAAATAATGCACTTATGTGATATGCAATAACTCAACTTATTTTTGTGAGATATATATTATTTTTTTTAAATAAAAAATAAAAAAATTTAGGCGCTCTATTAATTGTTGGTGTCTCAGTTTCTGTGTGTGTGTGTGTGTGTGTGTGTGTGCGTGTGTGTGTGTGTGTGTGTGTGTGTGTGTGTGTGTGTGTGTGTGAGTGGTGTGTGAGTGTGTGTGTGTGTGTGTGTGTGTGTGTGTGTGTGTGTGTGTGTGTGTGTGTGTGTGTGTGTGTGTGTGTGTGTAAGTATAAAACAGCCTGTCTGTGAAAAAGTGAGTGTGTGTATGTGTACAAAACAGCTGTGTATGTGTAGTGTGTGTGTGTGTGTGTGTGTGTGTGTGTGTGTGTATGTGTCAGTCTGTGTGTGTGTGTGTGTGTGTGTGTGTCATGTGTCTGAGATGTGTGTGTGTGTGTGTGTGATGTATGAAATATTCAACACAGATTGAGATCTGTGTGTGTGAGTGTGTATACTGTAAAAATATGTGATCAGTAAGTCATGAACATATGTGTGTGTTGTGTTGTTTGTGTGTGTGTGTGTGTGTGTGTGTGTGTGTGTGTGTGTGTGTGTGTGTGTGTGTGTGTGTGCACTTCTGTGTATGTGTGTTTGTGTGTGTGTGTGTTTAACAGCTTTCTAAACTGACTAGCTCACGCTTCTGTCTGTACATATGGCTGTTCTGTCAGGTCTTCTGATGCAGTAAACACAGTAAAACAAAGTCAAACCTCAAAAAACAGCCTGTCTGAGAAAAACAAAAGAATGTATCTTCACCACAAAACAGCTCATTATCTGACTGTCATCACTCTGAAAAAAATATTGCTCAGTCTGTGAGTTTGTGTTTTATAGAGACATCATCTGTCTGAGATGTTTCTCCTGAAGTTATGTAGGATGAATGAAATATTCAACACAGATTGAGATCTGCCACCGAATCTCTATACTGTAAAAAATATGATCAGTAAGTTATGCCAACATATGTTTTGTTTGTTTGTTTGTTTGTTTGTTTGTACCCCTCAAACCCCCGCCCCAGTCTATCTTCTGGTTTTCTTTTAAAAACACTTCTAGAATTAAAATCAGAATCAGAATGAAATGTATTTAACACGGTTTGTCTTAGTGACAGAAGCTCTGAGCTGCACAAACAAAGATTAGGCAGATGATTAAAAAAATAAAGATAAGTGAGTGAAAACTGCATTTAAATAAAAATACAGATACAATTATGCATATGTGAATATGTGGTGAGAAATATTAAGTAAATATGTGTTGTAAGTATTAGGACTTTTTTTAAATCTCTGGTTTATCAGCTCTCATCAGTCAATATTTGAGAAGATGCTTCCTAGCATTCCTGAGTTTGGGTCTGAAGTGGGACGGAAGCTTTGTGTGTGTGTGTGTGTGTGTGTGTGTGTGTGTGTGTGTGTGTGTGTGTGTGTGTGTGTGTGTGTGTGTGTGTGTGTGTGTGTGTGTGTGTGTGTGTGTGTGTGTGTGTGTGTGTGTGTGTGTGTGCGTGTGTGTGTGTGTGTGTAACCCATAGGGACGGTAAAGCCAGCGGATGTAAAGTGCTCGTGGTGTGTTGTGTGGAATGTGTAATATGTACGCGCAAGATGTCATCTTTTTTCACAAAATTGCCTTTTTGTTGTATAAACGATAACGATATAATTTTCAAAAGCTTTCGTTTCCACGCCCGCCAAACTTAGTTGTTCTGTAAATAAACATAAAAACACATAAAAACGTTTTTAGTGGAAAACTGTTTTGTGTAAACACCCCTAAATTTCATATTCATGCTATTTATTTATTTAATGCTAAATGTTTTAAAAAACGTGAAAAATGTGAACATTCCATTTGATCATTTTGCAAACATTATCAAAGCGTTACTTTTGAATGTTCTCTAAACGTTCTGAAACAAGCACCACTGACATGTTTCAGAAAGAAACTTCCATAAGCAATGCATAGATGATGTGTTTGAGCTACTGCATGGAGATAACTTTGCACAAATATTTTCTCAGTGTTACTGGAAGGACGTTTGATGCCGAAAACATGTCCTGCTAGCTGGGTTTTTAAGCATTGCCTGACTTTCGTTCCGCATAGGTGTTGGCGTAGATGTCGCACGCACATGGTATTTGTTAACCTCTTTCCTTCCACTCTCTCAAAGCGCTAGCACAAAAGACCCTGTGCTTCAAACGGCAAGCTTAGCTTCAGGATTATGCCAGGAAAGCGGGGCTCTTCTTGGATTGGGCCCGTTGTGGCCCTTCTGGCCTGTTTCTCGCCCCCCCCTCTCCGCTCCCTAATCTGATTTTACCAGCCATCTTTGATCTAGCAGGGCCAAACCAGTTGGGTCTGCAAGTGCAGATGGAGAAAATGTGGAGATTAGCTGCTTTCCCTTACAGCTTTAGTGGCTAATACCTGATTAAGGGCCCAATCAAGCAATTGTCTCATGGCTGGCTATCGGAGGGCCGCTGGCTCGAGGGGAGGGGGTGGATGAAGGTTGATTCGGTAATGGATACTCATTTTATCCGGGTCCACTAAGAAGATTAGGCCTTGGGTGTCACATTAGCCCTGATCTCAGGCCTGAGCTGGACCCTCAAAGCTTCTGGACATGGAGCTGCTTCGAGCTTTTGAGTAAACAGACAGCTTGAATTGCGAGACCCCGTGTTGTGGCATGAATAATATGTAGCGTTACAAAGTAGCTGAAGATCTCTGAGCATGGTGTGAAAGACCCCTGTCTTCTTTTTTTAGAGGGGCGAGATGATATTATCTGAAGCAAACCATCTGGTTTCAGTCAGAGGAGTAACCTGTGTAGATGGCAGGACCAAACACACCCCAGAGCGATCCCAGCAGTGACGCTTCCTCTTTGGATTCTCACCAACAGTGACCAGCGTCCGTGCAATGGTGCTGCTCGTTAGTGTACATACTTCTGCTTCGTTTATAAAGCTTACTATCTCAATCACAATTCAATATTGTTTGAGGTCAGTTGGATTTTTTTAGAAATACTTTTGTTCAACAAGGACGCATAAAATTGATTTCTAATGGCTCAAAAGATTTCTGTTTTTCAATAAATGCTGATTTTTGGAGAATACAAATATGTTGGAAAACAGTTTGGAATAATCAAGATATTTTAATCAGCATATTATTATGATTTCTGTCCCAACTTCTGTTCCACGTGACCAGAAATGAACCCACAACCAGAAACTCCAGAAAGTGGCCTCTTTACATATCCCTGTTATTGTCAAGTAGATAATAATAATAATATAATAATAAGTATAGGTGAGTGACTGCCAGAAGATTGAAGCAGAACAGTGGCAAGAACAAAATGCCACCAATTAAGATCCTCAAATATGAGTCTAACGCCGATAAAACTACCGCAGAGAACGGCGCTTTGGCCGGAGACTTTCTTAATGAGCAATTTGCCCTGAGTGGGGAATGAATTTGCTTCAATGACAACGGGTTATGTCGCCTTGTTAGGGAGACTCGTTTGGAGCACTTGGAAAGCACATTAATGTGTGAATATCTTGGGAAGCTGGCACTCAATATAGTGCAGCGCTGCTTTGAGAGTCATTAAAAATGCTTGCAAAGACAGTCGTAAGCAGGCCTGTCAAATAGCGTACACTTTTAATGCAGAAAACGAGAGCGGTGAGCTTTACCCCAGCATTAGGGCAGCTCCCGCTCAATGTTCGCAGTCTGGAGAGAGGATTTTACCGAAGAGCATCGAGTGTCAATGTCCTCCGTGTTTTATCTCTCTAACCGCGGGAACAGGGCTTCTCACCAATTACCTCCAGCGCCTCTTTGTTCTTATTCCTCGTGAAGCAGCCTGATTATGCAAGGCCTTTAAACACAAATATCAACACGCTGACATTATGCTGATTACTACCTTAGGCTGCTCTGTTTTGTTCTGAAGATGTAAACTCCGGCCCTGATGAGATTCTCCTCTCATTACCCCACACCTTTATCTGAGTCTTGTTAGTATAAGCAGCCACTTTGTGCTGTAAAACTACTGAATCAGTCCTTTCTGTCCAATTAATTAGTGAGGAGGATACACTCGTGTTGCTTAAGCGCTAAAATGTTACACTTTAAAGTGGTGAGGAG
>CM050424.1:27473980-27493980 GCA_027564155.1 Gymnocypris eckloni scoliostomus | reverse complement strand
AGACCAACATGATTTCCTGGTGCTCAGACCATGCTAATTCAGCTTCCAAACACGGGTAAATGTATTTAAACAGCATAATGGCATATTACCATGCCGTCCTGCTTTTTTTTCACTGTTTGCTTCCCCCATTAATCTCAAACTTCTATTTGCATGTAAATGTGGTCATATTTTATATCATCAAAATACATGAGGCTCCGCCGCATAGTTGCACACGTGCCTGTGTGTGCGCCGGAGAGAGACATGGTGAGCCAAAGAGACAGTGAGAAAGTAATACATTGAACTCTGATGCACAATTACTGACATTTATGAGGAGTTTCAAAGGGCTCGGTCCTGGCCAGGCTCGGAAAATGAAGAAATCAACAGGGAATGATATCAATACGGCAGCAGTTGGAGGCAGAGAGTTAGTAGCAGGTGTTAAAGGGTCACATAATGATTAATAGAGCGAGAGCAGGGGTTTCTCACCCACAAGCGCCACGACCTGAACCTCCAGGCTCAATAACGGAAGGGCTGCTCCAGGCTCCTGTCCTCGCGCTCCCTGTAGGAGTAGAAAGCAGAGATTGCTGATTCTCACTTTAACAACTTGAGAGGCCAAATCCAGAGGGACTCCGTCACGCTGCTGGAGTCTGTTCAAATGAGAGAAAACGGAGAGAGGGGGGGCTTAATTGGTCGGTCATCACTATTTCATATGCAGTTTATTCTTTATAATGCCTGGATACACCAGTATCAGTAAAGCACATTAATGTATGTGATGTATTTCCGTCGGGAATTTACATGCTCATATGTATTTTTAGTAAAGAAGAAAAAAATAATATATATATATACTCGTCCAAAGTTTGGAATATTTTAGGAATAAAAAATATTGATTAATTTGATTGTATGCTTTCTATTTTAAGGTATTGCCTATTCGATTTTCATTTAAATATTATTTACATTTAATAATTTAGCAGATGCTTTTATCAGAATTTATTCCAGTGTTATTTATTCAGCATCATTACTGCAGTCTTCAGTGTCACATGATCTTTATAATTCATAATAATATGCTGATTTGCTGCTTAAGAAATAATTTTGATTATTATCAATGTTATCTGTATGTTAGTTTTTTTAACACTAACATTTTGAAGTTTGATACAAAACTAAAAAAATAAGTAAATATTAAGTAATATTTTTAGTAATCAAGAATGAATTAAATTGATCACAAATGACAGTAAATACACTTATATTGTTCCAAAATTCTATTAAAATTGAATCTAATTTAAAGAACAGAATATATTGAGATGCATTTAAAATAAAATAAAATAGTAAATAAGTATCACTGTTTTTACTGCATTCTTGGTCAAATAAATATAGCCTTGGTGGGCAGAAGATATTTCTTTCATTACTATTATAAATAATTATAAGTTATTTGTGTGACTGTAGAAGATGCATATATAGGCTTATATATATATATAAATACATGCATATATATATATATATATATATATATATACTGCACATATTAGCAAAGCCGACAAGCTTCTCCTGTGTTTTCTCCTGTGAGACTTGAATCTTGTGATTGTTTGGAAAAGATCAAATCATCACATACGAGCTTGATTCTCTCGTTCCGTAAGATTGCTGTTGTGACTTGAACATCTCTGTACACATTGCGATGATTCCTTTCATATACAAATGAGAGAGGCGAGTTGATCAGAAAGCCTGTGACTGGGTCCAATCCGTTCGGAGAACACGATCAGGTGGAAGAGAGGATATAATAAGAGTGCACATAATGCAGTGAATGGCAGCCCAGCAGCTCTGACGCCGCTCTCCCTCTGTGCTCGGGCCCTTATTAACAGAGTCAGAGCCCGCCATCATTATCCAGTAAAAAGCCTGATGATTGGCCGCTCGGTGGCAGGCCCCTGGTGGCTGTCTTTGTCAGCGATACGCTCGCTGTGGAGGGGGAAGAGAGAGAATAGAGCTTCACTCTTTCTGTCAAAACTAGCTTGGCCAAATGTTATCATTTTAAATGCCATGAAAGCAGAGGGAGCACAGGCCTAGGGGGTTTACACATCCCCATATGCTAGTGACAGTGATACAAGTGTAATTCTAGACTATTAGAGTGACACAGAGGATCATTTCTGCTCCAGAACATGAGACAGCTGAGGGGTTTATGTGGGACAGGCTGTCACGCTATACAAATTTAAGAAATTCTTTAACCTGCCCTGCTTGCCTGATACCTCGGCCCTCCCCACCCACCTTGAATATTTTATGAACCAAAATGATTTATTAACTTGAGACAGGTAGCGCGGCGAGAGCCCAGGTAGAGCTGCTCCGGGACGCGGGGTGAGACGACGGGTCTTCATCTATCAGAAAAGAGCTCAGAGAGCCTGCAAAGCTCATTTGTAACTGGCGGCTGATGGCGGCGCTTCGTCCACAGGTTACCGGGTGGAACGGGCCGGGTTCACGTACCAGACACCGTTACCATATTTAACAGGGCCCAAGAATGATTAGAAAGTCCAATCAAAGTGTATTCGTCATATTCAAATATCAGAATAAGTCATTTATGGACTTATCATACATGATATGTTGTTAAACTGGGAGATGCAATAATTTATTGTGCATTCAAGATATGTCGGTGTGTGTGAAAGAGCTTCATATGCATGCAACAAAACAGAGAAGTATCATATTTAGCCAAATATTATATGTTATTACACAAGACTATCATAGGATGAATATTGGAATAAACCATTTATTGACATAATTATACGTGGCATTGACATCATATATATATTTTTTTTACAGATGCAATAGAAGTAATTTGATCAATTCAATGTACATCAATAATTGTGAAAGCACTTCATCTACAGGTTACAAGGCAGAGCAAGTAAATTTTTATTATTTTATTTTATAATTCCTCCAAATATGACAGATACACTATTATATAAGACTATCATTAATGCAAAAAAAATATTAGAAACAAATATTATTAAAAAGTCAAATAATACATTATTTTATAACACCATAATCCTTTATGGACATAATTATACATAGCATTTACTTATAATGTATTGGGGTTAATTTGGCAGAAATTATTTAATGGAAGCAATAAAAGCTATTTAGTACATTCAATGTATACCAATACCTGCAGCAGTACTTTATCTTCATCTGCAGCAGAGTTTTTAATACATTATAAATCATATTTGAATATCAGAATGAACACTTCATAGACATAATACTACATTTCATTTATTTATAATGTATTTTGGTTAAACTGGCAGATTAAATGATGTGCCATATGTAATAATAACAATTTATACCGCATTAAATGTCAATATGTGCATCAGCACTTTACCTCTACAGGTAAGTATCCAAATATAACAAATTATACCATGTTACACAAAAACCTTATTCTTTAAAATTTGTGAAACATTACAATTTAACATAACCATTTTCTATTTGAATATGTGTTACTATTAAATTTATTGCTGTGATCAAATCTGAACTTTCAGTATCATTACTCCAGTCTTCAGTGTCAATGATCTTATATGTATGTGTATATGCATATATATATATATATATATATATATATATATATATATAAGATTATAATGAGTGAAACCTAATGGTATACAACATATAATCTCAATCAATTTTCTTTCAAGGATGAAAACTGAAGACAGAATAACGTTTCTCCCATGTATCATTAGAGATTTGGTGTGGTTATAGCACATTAGAACCTCGTGTCAGTGGCGTTGTGCATAATTAGTCTATTGCATTGATAATCCAATGGTTTTAAGCATACTCATTGCTCATGATGTACCCATGAGGGCTTTATGACATCTAATCCTACAGCTAATGAAGCCTCTAATGCCTTTCATTCACGGTCGAATTTAACCCAAGCACTCTCCTTCCATCTCACATTCGTCATTCAAGCCTCCGCGCGGCTCACTGCAATCGACAGCGTTTGGCCAACAATGTCAAAAGGGTCAGCGATGGCCCAGCACCAGAGAGCACGGGGAGAATGAAAAACAGCCCTGCACACCATCTGAATGTAGCATCCATAGATCGCGGCAGACTGGCACAGTGGCCCGTTGGGACAGCTAGAGAACAAAAGGCGTCCTTCTGCTAATTGACTGCAAAATTAGCCGGGCTTCCCAGTGGGACCAGCGCAAGACAGCAGCAGATGGAGCCGGACCGGACACTCTGGCGGTAAGAGCTCTCCCAACCTGCTGAGAGCCTGCACACAATTATGGGTCACAACACTTCTTGTTTAACAGAATGCAGTGAAGCGCCGAAATCAGGGCGGAAGATTTAAAGGTCAGGGACCCGAAGTGCTGTGGGAGGCAGGCACTCGAGAGCGCCATTGTTGCCGAGGATCTGTTCTTCGCGCCTCGGGATGTGCAATTGTCACCTTTGGAGATTTCAAGAGGCATTGTAGTGTTTAAAATGTATGTCGCTTTGGGGCTTAATTCCAACAACTCAATGCACGACCAAAGACAAGTCATTTACAAATATTTTCTCCCCAAACCTGGAGTTCTGAAAGGATTCAAATGTCTCCCAGGGCTTCTGTGGTGTCATTGAAGGAAAAAGCGCCTCGAGTGACTTTAGACTGCATATACCCTTTATTGCAAAGTCAAATTCAAATCATAGCAGAAGTTTGTAAGGAGAGCGGTGAGAAGTATCTTGAGCGTCAAGTTGCGGGAGCAGATGAAAGGCGGGAGAGGACAGGCTAAATATTTGGCAGTCTTCACAGAGGCCTGTTAAAGGGAGCAGAGCAGCGTTCCCCAACCCTTGAATAAACAAGTAGTTGGTGTCGCTGTGAAGTTGAATTACATAGCTCAAAGCGCTTTCTTCTACTGGCAAAAAGCGTTCCCCTTTCTAGGGATTACTCTGAGGAATGTATTTACTGTTTCTCTCCCTCTCTTCTCCATAAAGGATATATGGAAATCAGAGGGCCACAGACACCACTCAGAAGCCGTTTTGAAATTCCCAGAAAGGTGGAGAGAAAACTAAATTGTCCTTCTTGAGGTGGGTGGATGCTTTCCACTCCACCTCACCATGACTGTCATAGTAATCTGATATGACAAATTCACATACAGTGGATTAGCGAGCGGCGGAGAAAGCCAGAGCGCTTAATATTTGTTGATGTCGCTTTTATCCAGTGGCTCTGTGTCCTGGGGACATGGTTACCTTGGCAATGAGGACATAACCAAAATTCAGAGGAGATGGGTGCTCCTGGAGATTCCGGGGGACGCTCGTCGCTTCGTGTGCACGCGTCACCGTTGCAATCTTTGATGTTCCCGAACTCTTGATGTCAGGCTATGAGAAACGCTTAGCTCGATTTAAGCCTCTCGCAAAAAAGGGCTAACAACTGTAATTAAATCATTAAATTCTTGTCTACGCTTCACAGAGCATAGAGAAAATTAACTTCCCACCAACCTCATTTTCTACTTGAACATGAAATAATGATTTTTTTTGCTCACATAATTACAAAGCTAACATCTGATAGAGTCAGCATCCAGGGGGGATTATCACATGCATGAGTATTAGACCTCATTACCAGCTTGACTGCAAAATTATTACATCTTGTAATTGGATGGTGAGATTTATATACAGATTGGCCGGGTTTCTGTAAGATTGTAATTACAGGCTTCATTGGTTTGCTACTTATCAGAACTTCACAGAGAAAACAACTGCTAAAATGAAATGAGCATTTCATTAACCTATAGCCTTATCATGGGAAAACCTGTGTAACGCTCATGTATGCATTAACATAAATAGGATTGTTCATTTCTCCGGTAGATAGGGCCAGGCCTTGTTTTTGGCGAGCCGACCAGGAGGGGGTCGCAGGGTGCCCCCGCGGTCGTCTCATTTGCCTCTCGTAATCTATGTAGATGGAGAGAGAGAACAGTAAATTAGTTGTGTATTTCACCAGGATGAACTCAATACATCCACTACTTAAAGACTAACCGGCTGTGAAAGCACCGGAGCTTCGGCCGCCGTGTCTCCTCTGATGTTCTTTTCGCTGTTAACAAAATTTCTGGCCTTGTTCCCTGCCCGAATACAACGGCAGCTGGAGATTGGATGCCCACATAAATAACCCCCTTACACAATGACACTGCAGGATCGATCCAGATTTGATGGGTGCTCACACAAAGACAAGGGGGAGGGGAGCGCCGGAGCACGAGGAGGAGGAGGAGGAGGAGGAGCGGGGCCGCCGGGGCCGGTGGGGCTAAAATAAAATTGTTCAATTACTGAGAAAACACTATTTTTCTTACTTTAACAAGAGATTTCACGGTGCGCTCTGTGAGTCGCCAGCCCAGCTGAGTATCTCTAATGCCGACATTACCCGGCTCCAATCAGCTGGGCCCTTGAAATGGACTTGCTATTGGACCTCATTGTTTGGATGGCTTTTTTCAGCTGGGATCAATGCCGTCTTTACGTGGAGTTGATACAAAACCGGGGGATGCAACCTGCCACCCCCTCGGGCCAGAACCCTGGACGCTTCGCCTGAGAGCGTTCAGCCCTGAATGAAAGTGACACGATCCCGGACGGAGGAACAAGCTCTGCCCGTACCTGCCAGACCCCTCCATGGCCTCTCATTCCGTAACCTTGTACGCGTCGAGCTGCTTCATAGATGCTGACAGTTCAATGAGGCACGCTGACTTAGTCCAGTGCATCCCTTTGTGGCTGAAGGTGAATGAGTAATATAGAGTTGAAAGAAATCTGTGTGTTTATTTAACAGGCATCACAGGATGTGGAGACTCTGATTATTAGACACTTGATCATAGCGGTTTGCAGTTCACCTGGAGATAATGCTCCAGATCTAACAACACTGATAACTTCAAACCTGATCATGTGTAGACATACTAATGTCAGGCTAATGTGAAACTGCTTTTGACTTTGCTTTCATTCAATATCTAAAACAATCTCATGCATGTGGAACATATCTGATCTAAGAATGGATGACTATGATAAGAAGAGGATAAATCAAGACAAAAAGATGATTAGTGAGAGTTAAAACATGATTTATTTTATCAAATCAGATTTAGAACATATAAAATGTCCAAGTTAAACTTAAAAGTGCAACTTTCCTTTCAATTATGTCCCAAGATATCATGATATCATAGTCTGCATACACATAAATCCATAATTTGGACAGGCTTTCTTTAATTTCAATTAACAGATTTGCATGCTCTGTATCACGCTGTGGGTGTGCGTCTGTGTGTGTTCTGTGCATTTGATTACATATCTTAAGGGTAAATTTTGCACATTCACTAAAATCAATAGATTATACAAGTGTAAAAGCTAAATGATCTCTGTAAAACTTCCATTCAAATGCAGAATTATGTATTACAAATATTTTTAACATCATTTTCATGACGCTTTTAACAGAAGTCGGGGGGCCTAGTTCTGCTCACACACTTCAGTGATATTGTGGAGGTGTTGGTTTGGATTAAGTGATGTGCTTGAGATTTAAACGCGTGCCACCTGATGTCTTTTATCAGCCTGCAATCTGTGGTGAGAGGAGGCCTCCATTTAACAAACCATTACAACTGAAAGAGCCATAAAAGACTAATGCACATAAACACAGCCATTCTGTCTATTAATTACCTCTGGCCCTGTGGCAATGAGGGCACTTAACCTCCACTAGATCACATGGTGATATGTTTTCCTTAGAAAAGAGCCAAAACAATTAACATCCCCTCTCACATTTCTCTGCCTCTCTATTTCTCTCAGTAGCCAATCACTTCAGAGAGGTGACCCACCCACTAATCAGCATTGACAATGCCCTTTGGGATGGCCAGCACCCTGGCCAGCCTTTGATATGTGAGCATGGTGGGGGTGGCCGGGTGGATGGGTGGGAGCAGGTTGTGTTGCCTTTTTCCTAAAACCATGCAAGTGTTTCAAGAAGTGCGTGATTAACCCAAACACACACAGCTACATATACCAGCCCAAACTAACTAGCCAGTGAAACTTGTGATTCACGTCCATTTTATTTTAAGTTATTTTATTGAGTAAAACCAACATAAAAAAATTACTACAAATAAAATGTGTGACAGCCTACCCCATTAGATAGATAGATAGATAGATAGATAGATAGATAGATAGATAGATAGATAGATAGATAGATAGATAGATAGATAGATAGATAGATAGATAGATAGATAGATAGATAGATAGATAGATCGTATAGGAATTTTCACTCAAAATCGTATAGTTGTTGAAATATACATTTTGTGACAACTAGCCCCAAAGTCTCCCGCATCTTTGATGTGTTTGTTGCTGTCCTGTGGAAAAAGTGTTTCAGTGTTGAATTGATGGTTGTGTTTTAGGACACAGACTGTAGAATATACTATGTGATTTAATTCAAATTACTGTTACCTTTTAAATATGTTTTTATTTAAATAAATGGAACAAAAATAATAATACAATGGTGACACGTATAACATAATACATTTACTGACAAATGCACTAAAACAACTAATTTATGCTTCCGTCCCTTTCTGGCGAATTTGCAATTGAGTGGAAAGTTTGCAGGCAAGTGCCAAACTAGCAGATGCCCAGTAGTGTAGCAGATTCACTGCCAAGGTGTCGCTACAACGAGGTAAAATCTCTTTCCATATGCTCTGCTGTCAGCCACACACACTGCACTCTGGCCTTATGACATTTCCACACACACGTCTTTTATTAGCCTGAAATTCCCTCTTTCCGTACCTGGGTGTGGTTCAAGCATTGCTCTGGAGCAGGACTCGAATACAACATGTAACGGCTCTCCGGTTTAGTGCGGTGTTGGGGGATATTTGGGGTTATTGGATAAACTTTATTTGTGGGCTGGGAGAAAAGGCACATTGTGATGGTTGGTGGTAACTGCTTTCTTCCGAATTTATCTGGACTAGATTTCAGCACGTATAATTTGTTAATCTCTCCTGGGCGAGAGGGGCATACCAGAGATTTTTAACCTCGGGTCAATTCGCCGAAGACAGAAGAGGACAATAGGGGACAATCATGTGTGGTCCAGCTGACGTGATAACAGTTCCCAACATTGATAATCTCAAGACATTCCCAAAGTGCTGAAGGATCCTGGACATTTTCATCAGTTATGATTTCACACGTTCACTGGACCATTGTATGGGATCCTTCATAGAATAATTTCTTAAATCATGCAGTACTTGATATTTTCAATATGCGTTGCACATTTAATTTTGAGTATATAAATGAATCAGAAAATAGGAAAAAAAAAGCATAATGCAGTGATTATTCCTATGAAACACACGCGCCTGGCCGTAATTAGCTCACAAGCTGAGATGCAAACGGTCTGTACAGCCAAGATTGTGGATCACAGGCCTGTTAAATCAGTGCACTTGCAGCGTCTCTCCAAAAAAAAAAAACGAGCATAAAATGTTACAATGATGGTTGGTGCTGGAAGCTCCATTTGACCACTGCTGACTCAAGCACGGCTCTGGTCATCTTTGAGTCCAGAGGGGATTTACTCCGTAACCATGGTTGGGAGAGATGTCCTGGTTCCCTTTAATAGCATTAAGGGTTCAAACCGTTAGGGCTGTAATCTAGAGAGAGAAGAGACTCCAGCGCATGCCTTTGATCTCATTGCTTTTGGCTGTTTAAAGTTGACAGTTTAGTTGAATGCCATTCCCTGCTTTCGTTTGTGCTACACAAGTTTCAGTGTTGTAAGAATTGCCCTACACCTGTACATTGACATGCTTGAGAAACGCATTGATTTTCAAGTGCTATGAAATGCAATCACAAACAGGAGCAAGATCTGTCTCATGAGGCTTGCATGCAGATGACAGAAATGGTATGAAATAAAATAAAAACTGTTTTTTTTAATGCATTTGTGCATTATCGCGAGCTTGTATATGAAAGCTTTGCCATACAGTGTTTACATTATAATGACACTCAGACAGCCGACCTCAAACCCTTCAGATTCTGAATATAAAACAGAAACCCCATCATGAAACGTGTGCGTGTCCTGTGTTGTTTTGAAATGGTTTAAAAGTCTAAAAATGATATTTTTTTTCCTAGAGTAAAATACAAATAACAAACTTTAACCTTTGAAATATGTTGACTCTGCTCTGTAATCACCACTCTGCAAAGCTTGGGTTTGCTATTTATATGACCGAAGAAGAGCTTGCTTAAGGGCATGTGTACTTTCCATCATTTATAAATATGTGTGTATACACGCACAGGCATAGTCTATTTTTTCTCTTGCACAGATATATAGAGAGAAAAAAATATATTTATAAGAAATCGTTTTTTAAATTTTTCATCTTAAACAGATGAGCACATGCTACAGGTATCAGTGAAGCTGCACTGGTCTCTCGCTGATGCTATTGCAAGTGATAATGAGACTTTAACAAGCCCATAAATCAGTTAAGTGTGAACACGCTTTATTGCCCATAGATTACACGTGCCATTGTTTGACGAGGGTCAAACACCAACCCCTTTACAATTTATTTCCCCAAATGACCCGAAAAAAAGACACTTGATATTCACCCCCTAAAAAAATACAAATAAATAAGCGATTATTACTAAAGCCTAAAAAATAAGTTGTTTTGCAGTGAATAGTATAGTACATTTATGCATTTAGCAGACGCTTTTATCCAAAGCGATTTATTCAGGCTATATATATATTATTTTTTTTTTGTAAATGTAACATTGCAGCACATAAATGCTTATTTAAAATCTAAAGTAAAAATGTCAAAGGTGAATGTTTAAAAAAGAAGCGAGTAACTGAGCACGCCTAACTTTTTTCTCCCCAACATTTGTGAAGATTGAATGTCCTTTCTGGTTTCGAGATATTTGAGTGTCATATCTGCATGATCTTCAGCTCTGCGCGTTTCCAGCGGGTTATCACCAGTGCCATTCCTCCTTCTGTCTGATGTGTTCCTCTGATTGGCATCAGTGCCCTCAGATATTTCCTACAGATCCTCCACTCGCGGCCATCTGGGGCAGATCACAATCACTGGCTTCATCTGAGCCGTTAAAGTATGAAATCCACTATATCCTCTCAACGAGCACAACTTTAGAAGCGCTCGAGCAGCGAGCCCATGACCAAAACCAAGCGCGAGACGAAAACACTCGTTCAGCGCGTGCATCTAATGTCTCGAATTAATTATTATAATAATGGGGGGAAATAAGTGCACATTTCATTTAATTAATAACAATCATAATAAATAAAATATTAGGAAGCAAAATTAAAGTTTCGAAAATCGCATTTTATAAATGTTATCCCGTTTCTGAAAAGTATCAGCACGTCGCATGCTTATTAAACACAAGCAAAGACTGTTCATTATTATTAATGGGAGGTATTTTGGTAAAAATGTGGCGGGATTATTGAGATTATTGTTGCCGCACACACATTAAATCACAACCCGTTAGACCACAGGCGATGCCTTTATCTGTCATGACTATTATTAGTGGTATTAATAATTGTGTTGGTTTGTGGCTATATGGCGCTCGTGTGCATGTTAATGAAGTGCTCGCGATTATTCACGACATCACCTCGTTCAGTATTTAACAATGAAACATAAATACAAAGTCCCCAACGCCCCCACCCCCGTGTGTATGCGTGTAAGTGCCTCTGGGTTATGTGTGTGTGTGTGTGTGTGTGTGTGTGTGTGTGAGAGAGAGAGAGAGAGAGAGACATAGAGAGGGGGGGAATGGAAGAGAAAGACGTGTTATAATGTTTTAGAGACTGTTTGACACATTTTCTGCCCAATATCGAGAACAATTAATTAAACTGTACAATATGCAATTTTTTTCGCATAATTAAAGCCCGCGTGATCAGTTAAAGGTCATTTAGAAGTGAATGCATTAGAAACTGTATTTCTGTCAGTACCAAAAAAAACAAAACAAAAAACAAATCCATGAGGTTTAGAGTATGCAAATGCACATCTTTAATAATTTAAGATCACTCCCAGAAAACAGTAAAGCCAGTGTTTCATGTGAATAATTCAATTCAGAGCATAATTTTGTATCAAATGTATATAATCCCATCCGCAATATTAACTATCTAAAAAAAGAATACATTGTTTGGTCGTCAATACCTTATGAAGATCACAGTCATCGCGAGTGTTGCTTTAATTCTCCAGTGTTTATTAGAGTTATGAGCCGTTCATATAAGTTCCGCGAGCCTATCAGTGCATTCCCCCAGTGCTGGGCAGCTGTAAAATCGTGCAGACAGGTTGTCACACTACAGTGAATGGATTCTAATGCTAAACATTTAACATACAATCCTCCAAACAGTGCAAAAGTGGCCCTGGCCAATGCACTAACCACATGCGCCAACGAGGAGGAGCCTGGGACGCCAATCAAAGCATCAACTTCAAATTGTATCTGAGAGATCAGCCCAGGACCTAGGGGCAGAGACATCAGTTGGAGCTCAATTGTTGATCTGATCACATCCGACGGACTTGCTGCAAAAGAGAAGCTGAGATTTAAAGACGAGCGTTTCCCATTCTTACCCAGCGCCGCTTGAGAGAGACGAACTCTTTCACTTCTTGCTTTGGTGGGCTATTTGCTTTTTTGCCTTGTTTTGGCTTCCGACGAGGCGAAGGAGATGTCTTTCCCCCAGCTGGGTTACCCGCAGTATTTAAGTGCCTCCCAGGCGGTGTACGGAGGCGATCGGCCGGGGGTGCTGACTGCGTCGTCCCGCGGAGGGAGCGCTGAGATCGGGGGAAGCGCGTCGGCGGCGGCCGCTGCAGTGTCCTCGGTGCTGGGCATGTACCCCTACGCACACAACTACAGCGCCTTTCTGCCTTACACCAGCGCCGATCTGGCTCTTTTCTCCCAGATGGTAAGACACGCAGATGTACTTTTGCGCTTTTGTTTTGCTCTATACTGCTTTTATCCTGTAGTTGACCGCCGAGCATGTTTGGGGAGATCATTTAGAAGGTCATTTAATCTTGCACTGTGCATGGGAAGTTTCTCGGCAGATTTGATCATTCAGACAGATGTTAAAATGACTTTATGGATTTGGAATTTATAAAATGCATAATACCTGCCATTGTATCCCGTAAGAAAGTTGTATCGCGGCTCGGGGTTTGAGTTAAAGAACAGTTGGTCGGGGTTTTCGTCATAACAAGAATCATGTGCCAAATTTCCACTTTTTAAAACACGCTATAATTAAATGTAAGTTTATTTTGTAATTGAATAATTAATTAGAATGGTTGATGACCGTGCTGGAACACATTGTGAAACGAATGATTGTTTGAAACGGCCCTGCTGGCTCAGAAACTGCTTTACTCTTTAATAACTCATGCTTTCTCGTTTTGTACTAAATTATAAAAATACCAATTATTATAAAAAGGGCAAAAAGAGTTGATGTTGTTGAAATATGCTGCTTAACAGTAGAACCCCGTTGCATTCCCCATAAAAAATAAAATAAGAATAATATTAAAAGTGAGAGATATTAATAAGCTGTATCATTCGTTAACCTATAATGCATTAATTTCAAATTGCGTGCATGAATCTCCTTTGCGCGGAAAATTAATTACAATTCCATAAATATGATTTAATTCTAAAGGCGAAATAGTTTGCCTCGCATTTCTGCTTTTTCGACGACTAGGCTAACACTATAGTACATTTTCATCATTTATTGTATAACGTTATAATAATAATAATGGTAATAGGATTAGGCCTGTACGTCGCGAGCGAGCCTTACTTTAAACATACACTTAATTACACACACATCGGACTCGAAATAATCCGAACACGTTAACTGAACGTGACCATTCCCACATCATTTTTCAGAAAGTAATTCTAATTAAGTTCGGGATCATATTTAGGCTATTGTGTGCGTTATCACTATCTGTGGCCTAGCTTATTTATATAACGATACTGGTCAAAGGTCAAACCAAACGCTAGTTATAAAATAGCGGAGAGGAAAACAATATTCCAAGCAAAACAAATAAACCTCGGTCTAGTTTCCTGCAGGGCACCAGATGGAATTATGAAGAGACTATTGATAATTGTGCACGAGAGAGTGAAAGTTCGATATGGAATCTGGAACAGCAGCGTATTCCCGAATTAAATTGAGCGCGTGTGTAACAATGCCATGTGGATGATTTTCTCGTCGATCTGATTGCAGGGCTCTCAGTATGATTTAAAAGACAGCCCTGGCGTGCACCCTGCCAGCTTCGCTGCCGCGAGCCCTGGCTTCTACGGTCAGTTCCAGTACGGAGACCCGTCCAGGCCCAAGAACGCCACGCGCGAGAGCACCAGCACTCTGAAGGCCTGGCTCAACGAGCACAGAAAGAACCCGTATCCCACCAAAGGAGAGAAGATCATGCTGGCCATCATCACCAAGATGACCCTCACGCAGGTGTCCACCTGGTTCGCCAACGCCAGGAGGAGACTCAAGAAGGAGAACAAGGTGACATGGGGCAGAAGTAAAGAGGACGAAGAATGCAACCTTTTTGGGAGCGACAACGAGGGAGAGAAAAACGAAGATGAGGAGGAAATAGATTTGGAGAGCATCGATATCGACAAGATCGACGACAACGACGGGGATCAGAGCAACGAGGAGGACGAGGAAAAGCGCGGGGAGCTCGAGGCCTTCGAGAAGTCCAAATCCAACGCCATTTCCGGCAGCAAAGAGCCGTTGGACGGAAACAACAACAACACCCGGGTTCTGTCGCCGGGTCGCCAGGCCGGTTTTCAAGTTCCGGTTAGCAATAAGCCCAAAATATGGTCGTTGGCAGAAACCGCGACCAGTCCCGATAGCGCGCAGAAACCCACGTCACCCTCGCTTCCCGCCACTCACCCGGCCTTCCTGCCCAGCCACGGACTGTACACGTGCCAGATCGGGAAGTTCCACAACTGGACCAATGGCGCGTTTCTGGGCCAGAACTCCCTGCTGAACGTCCGGTCGTTCCTGGGCGTCAGTCAGCACCACCACAGTCACTCACAGCAGCAGCAGCCCTCGTCGGTGCTGGTGTCATCGATGGCAGCCGGGGAAACTGAGAAGGAGCCAGAGGACCTGAGTCCAAAACACATAGGTATGCGCGAATCCCATCAGCCAGCGCGTGCTGAACACACGTGACCCGCATGGGTTTTATTATTAATATTGTTATTATTGCTATTACTATTATTATTGCTGTTGTTATTTTCGCCCTCAATGTCTTGGCCTATATTACACATGATACATATGAACAAATGCTGCGCAAATTACAATCAATTTAATTCCAACCTTTTGTTTTGTTTTGATTTCTAATCTCAGATCGGGGAAATGTCCTCAGAAATGAATCACCAACGCAACCTATAAAGTCATCCTTTCGTCCTCTTCACGACAGGTACATTTGCATTATATTCCTCTTCTGTTATTTATTTCTGTGATTTTTTTCTCTCTCATTATTATTATTATTATTTTTATTTGGGCTATGATTAGAAGCAGCTGGTTATCATTACACGAGATGAAACGCGTCGTTTTAAACTGCTTATCGGAGAAGGACTCTTGGGATATTTTCTAGCAGACAAGCAGAGAAAAACCTGCGCTTAGCGCTTATAATAAATAGTTGTGCTTTTCCTGGTGACAAAGCCCCCACCCCACACACACACACACACTGTGTCTCTCAGGAGAATAACTACTTATCAAGTCACCGAGGCTGTGTGCCTTTCCTAAAGACCCCTGGGAAAAGCGGACCTCGGGGGAGCAGTCTTGCTCAGTCTTTCCCGTTTTAAGTGCCAGGATTTCAGCAGGGGTCTCGGTGACTTGACTTATGGTTATTATGTATTTCCTGCATTAAAGACGCGCCAGTGGATTTGCTGCTAAATCGCCATATTGCATTGAAAGTCTTGGATCGAAAAGAGCTTTATGCGGATGGGAAATAATTAATTGCATGGTAAAAAAATTAAAATAGTAATATATATATGCTCGGTTTTCGTGTAATTATTATAACGTGCGCGGGGGATTTAATTGTGTGGTTACCCGTCAAATAACCTGAAGCTGTTGTTGTGAAGATAGGACATCATCACATCACATGAATGTCTTTCTGTGTGTCTCCACAGCCCCAGAAACCAGCAGGGATCGACACAGAGGGTCACAGCTCTCTCCTCCGCTTGATCAAGACTTGTGCTGTGCGTAAAGGACTGATAAAGGGACAATGACATCGAAATCAATCCAGTTACTGTAAAACAAATGGCCGAGTTTGATTAGCGCGCGCTGGAGTTGTACATAAAGACACCTGTCATCGTGGGACATTGCTAGGCTTATTTTGTCTTCATGTGTTGGTGTTTTCCTTCAAGGTGACACACGTTTGTAAATAGTGCGTTGACGGAGTTTGTTCAGATCATATATTTTGTCTAATAAACTAAATGAAATTATAGACCATTTCGAAGTACTCTTTTGAGGGTTGGTTCGTTTTATTGTGAAGTTACAGCATTTATTTGCCTGTTTGTCTTTTGCCTTTTATTGAATACATCATAGCATAATCGTGTTATTAATAATCGCCGATAACACTAACGAAAGCGCGTGAAAGTGAGGGGTTTAGTTTGCATGAGCAGTGCATCTCAGGATATTTTGCGGCAGTGTTCACATTCAATAGTTAAATGGAGCTGGCTGCAAATGCATTGAGGTGCTAATAAGAGACCAGATGGCTGCTGGCGGCGGAAAATGGACCGAAGCAGCTGGGAATATCATTAAGTAATAATGTGGGAACGCCCTGTGCAAACAAAATCAAATGGTTAAAATCTAATCTGTCAGAGAAAAATCCTCGATACGATAATAAATGATGCATTTGTTGAGCAGAGTGTGTTCAGAGACAGTGTGTGTGTGTTCAGCGTCATCAGCATATTAGTTACTATTTATAGCTTAATAATAACACAATTACTGTTTTAAATAGCCAAATAGCACTGCAGATTCAAATTCAAATATATTTGTAAAAGCGATTTTTTTTCTCCCCCCGTTAAATAATTCAAATACAACAACTTAGCCTAAATTAATCAATGCACAAACATGTAATTAAACGGTGACTAGTTGAATTGCACACAAAAGGTGCTGATATCGAGTGATATAAAGCCGATTTGACAATCACAGGTGATGTTGCATGGCACTGTCTGGTATATCTAGGCTGTATATTTACTTATTTATTATTCCATTCAAAACTGTATCGATGCATGAATCCAGAATATGCCGAATTGCTCATAAATTACAGCTTGCAGCGACCTCTATAGATCGGTAGAGTCATTACAGCTGCTAAACACGCAAAAAGAAATGAATACAAATCATTTTCCATGAAACTACAGACAGCATTTCAGACGATAAAATGATCTAGTATTTTCATATGCAGCTTTTTAAATACTGAATATTTGACTGAGACAGTATTCTGTCACATTAGTCTATCATTACCAAATCATAAGACCATTTGCGTAATCAATGCACTAAAATAATCAACGAGATTGACATCTCAGTCCACAAAATGAAAACATGCATCAATAATAGTAAGATTAAATTAAAGCAGTTTGAAAACATGCAAAGAGGATTCCATGCGACTTAAACATCGAAACTCAGATGTGCTTTATTTAAAATAATAAAAACCTTATTGTAAAGTATTCGTTTATTTATTTTATATTAGTAACATTACAAAAATAATAACGAAAAACATGATAATGTGACATATTTTGGTTTATTCTCGGCATTATTTAGCAGTGAATAAATACATCGCAGCAGATACTTATGCTCAGTATCTATTATTATTATTATTATTAAAACGTTCTGACAACAGTTTTGAATGAATTATCATATTTCCCCTATTTTTTAAGGGAACAAAAACTGCGCATATCAATATGTTAACCAGAATCTCGCTTAAACTAATTGTAATCGTATGCTAATAATAATACGAATACTAATAATTATTATTATTATCCCTTGTTAAACTGGATAGATTAAATCAGGGCTTAAATCTCGTTATTTCGTCTTCATCTCCTGTCATAGCTCGTTGTGGCTGAAATGCAATATCATTTCTGTCTTTTGTTCAGAACTAGCACGTGGCCACCGGGCACGGATCCGCTAACGCGCGCGCGATTACTCACTCGGTACTTGATGCACGGTTGATTGTCTAACGAGAAATAAACCCATACTTACTCTCACACGATAAACCACAGCCAAAAAACACACTGAGAGTCAAATCACAATACTCTTTAAATCATTCTCATAATCTTATCTGAATTACAGGTGTGGTGACAGAAAAGAAATGCAGGAATAATAAATAATGCACAGAAACTGTTGCTCCAGCATAGTGTGAGTGATTCTCTCCCATGATGCCTGTGTCTCTGTCACAGTGTAACACACACACACAGAGAGAGAGAGAGAGAGAGAGGTGAACAGGGAGGAAAGTTTATCACTGGCTTGTCTTTTTGGCAGAAACAGGTCATTGGTTTCTACAGCACAAATGCCCCTTCATCCACCCCCACCATCAGCACCGCCCCACACTGTTGTCTTTTTGAAGATGCCGCCAGTATCTCTGAAGAACTAATCCATTTATCTAGTTTCATGAGTGCACTGGGTGAATGCCTTCAACAATGGCCGGGCCCTGCTGGGAGCCGCGAGTCGGGGAGTCCAGGAGTCACACACAGCCACACTTGCCATGCACCATGTGATGGTTTGACTACTCCGCTGCCCCTGCTTTCCAAAACAACAATGAGGCTGAATGGGACGGAGACCTTGGTCATCAAATTTTCATTCCAGGAGTGATGGGTTGCTGTTAAACATGCCACCGGATGAGGCTGGGCCTCAGAGAGAGAGAGAGAGAGAGAGAGAGAGAGAGAGAGAGAGACAGAGAGAGAGAGAGAGAGAGAGAGAGAGAGAGAGAGAGACAGATATATATAGAGAGAGAGAGAGAGAGAGAGAGAGAGAGAGAGAGAGAGAGAGAGAGAGAGAGAGAGAGAGAGAGAGAGAGAGAGAGAGAGAGAGGGAGAGAGAGAGAGCGAGAGAGAGAGAGACATAGAGACAGAGAGAGAGAGAGAGAGAGAGCTGCACACATAGCTTCAAGGGACAACTGCTAGTGAAGACTGCTGGGGCTTTTAGTCACCGTGTGCTGGTGGGAGAAGAACAGCAGTGACACACAGAGACATACTTCTTCATCATCCAGAAATAGTGTTGACAGATCTACATTTGACAATTGTGAGTTCAGTAGGCTATAATAAATAATGTAGACTGGGAAAAAATGGTGTAATATTTACTTTAAAACCGTTTTTATTCAGAAATGACCAGTACATTTCATTATGAAATGACTAGTAACACTGAATTAAACATGACCATTTAAAGTAGAAAGGCTGAAATATAATTTTATTGTAAAACATAATCTAATTTTGTATTTGTTTTTTTTTTCAGTCAGGCTTTATAATATGTTGTATATAATATGTTTATATTATATAATTTAATTTAAACACGTATTTATTGAAATATTTTACATCTACAAATAATAACAATAATAATAATACAAAATTGGACAACACCACCAATAATAATACATTATTATTATTAATATAATTTTTATTAAATACTATGAATATAGACCAGGATAAATTACAATGCAGTTGTATTTCTTGGCATTCTTTGACAAAATCCAGAAAAATCCAGCCGTTGGTAGTTTGATATAAATTGTAGATATACAAATTTTGTTGCTTGAATTATAAAATCACAAAGAGGAAAAATAAATATATTCTTTGTAATTATTATTTGTATTTAAAAACAAGAATATAATCATCCCAGTCTTTTACTCAGATATTTTTAATTCATGTTATCATAAACAAAAACCTCGACACACATGTAAAGCACAACCATGAGGAATTACAAGGAAGGGTCAAAGGTCATCAGTCATGTAACATCACACATTAACCGTTCAAACGGTTTTCTAGATCTCAGTCCTCTGCAGCGAGAGTCATGCATCAAATCTGTGGTCTAAGCTTGTTTTTAGACACGTTCTGAAAATATTCACGGTGCATTCCTTTGGATGCGTTTGGGTTTGGAACTGTACACACACATTAAATAAACAAACACACTCTGT
>CM050424.1:27258227-27473880 GCA_027564155.1 Gymnocypris eckloni scoliostomus | reverse complement strand
TAAATCAGACTTAACAAAGCTAAACGAAGAAAATCTGCTATTAAAAAAGAGACCTGTTTAGTGCTATTGTCCTTGTGTACCCATTCTGTGTGTGTTTTTCTTTCTCTGCTTCACAGCGGGGCTGCCCTTGTGTGTGCCCAATAATTTATCTGCAGAGACTACAATTAGAAGCACCTGCCAGAGGACCACAAACACAGAGACACAATCAACACTAGCATACACTACACTCTGCACATTTACACCCCTGTTTGTTTTGTTTGTGTTTTGTTTTTGCTTTGTTTCCTATTCAAGGTCTGTGTCAGTTCGGTCCAAGATCCCCCTGACCCGCCAGAACATGTCTCACGAAACAGAACATGTCGGTCACTGGGAAGGACTGGAAATGTGGCTAAGTGTTACAACGGGCAGCATACTCCCTAAAGCTGCTGAAACACTCCAACATCAGACACAGAATCAACTAGATGACAGCATCGCAAGCATTATGGGACAAGACCCAAGTCAAAACTACAGTCCCAGAGAATTAGCCAAGATCACCGGTTCTTTAAGCCACATACTCATCGCCACCCTCAAACTGAGCGACAAGCACGCCGCACAACGCCAGCAGGAGCTGACAAGCGCCCAACGACGCATAGAGCAGCTGGAACGTGAAGCTCAGGTACGACAGGAAGGGACCGATGAGGTGGAGCAGGACACCGAGGAGGAGACCAACAGGCTAAAAGAGACTCTAGAAGCTACCAGCCACGAAATGCAGCAGCTCAAAGAGGACTTCGCTGATTGTGCAGACAAGCTACAGTATGCAGAGAAGCTACTGGAGAAGGCAAAGACTGACTTCAGGGACAAAAACAGCAGAATCAAGGCCCTCGAAGGTCATTTGGCTGAGTCAAGGAATGAGATCAGCCGCCTAACACGACAGCTCGACCACGCCACAGAGGAGTCTGAAAGTCTCCAAGAGGAACTCAGGCATGCTTATAACCACGCCGTGAGCCGTCAAGTACAGAGCGTGCACCAACGGCACCCCGTCAAGCAGGACTGGATCACCTGTTCATAGACCGACACGTGAACCGAAGATAGAGGGGATGGTGTTAAACATTCACCAGCGCCGCCGGAAGAACGCTATATCACGACGGAACCAAAAGAATCTGCTGCAGCCAGCCGAGGTCAGTGCACGGCTTGGACCTTAAAGATCTTGACAAGCTCGCCCAAACATCGGAAAATTCAACCCCAGCTTGCCAAACAGCCAAAATGTCCACGCTTATCTGCAAGATATTGATTTCCATCTGGAAATGCGACCTAACGTTACGGACAAAGATAAACTATACTTACTCCGAACGACATCCAGTCCTGAAGTGCGCAGCTTCCTTGACCGGCAGCCTGTTAACACAAAGACTGACTATCAACGGCTTCAAAAGGCCCTCATTAAAGAGTTTGCTGACCCTGAGTCCGATCAAGGCTTAGTGGCTGCCCTGGAGACGAGACAAGGACGCCACGACACTCCTCAAGCTTACTACAGTCGACTCAGACAAGCATATTTTGGAACTCAGAACGAATCTGACATGGAAGAGGAACTGAACTTTAAAACTCTCTTCCTGAGGAACCTTCATCCTGGCATAAGCCACCATCTTGGCGCTCTCGCATGCCCACGAACAATGAACATTCAGCAGTTGCGAGACTTGGTGCAAAGCCTCACGGCAAACAAAAGATGGCCTCAGAAAAGAGCGAAAACCCCAGCAGTTCTTGATTTCAACACTCAACACCAAGAACTGGCGCTGGAGGGCACCCAACGCCAAGACAGTGCTAAGCCACCACACAGGGAGTGGAATGCACCCCCGTCCAACAGAGAACGAGACTCACACGCTGGAACCCGACCTAAACAGAGGTATGACCGATGGGATGGACCACGTGGACGTCAACGCTCACCTGGACGACACTGGGATAAGTCATGGGACCAAGCAAGGCCTCAGGAAAGGCAATGGGAGAGATCGTGGAACCCAAGGGAGCAACGCTCATGGGAATCCAATGGAAACTCCAACGGAAAGCGACAGACTCACCCTAAGGCGACCAGCCCAAGGAATCGACGAAGGAATTCACCAAGGTTCCAAAGTGACCAAGCTCCAACTGAGTCCATACAAGAACAAAAACACCACCGCACTTCGACTCACAGAAGATGATGGAAATGATGATGAAGGAATTCTTTCAACGAAAAGAGGAAGATAAGAAGTGGGAAAAGAAAGGAAACCCGGATTCAGCCTGACTAGCTGACGGACGAGAAAGCAGCGACAAGACAAACGAACCAGCCACAGAAAACAGCACCGCCTCACCTCAGTCTCAGAGTACAATAAACACGTTAACTTCAGATGGACATGAAGCCCCACCTGAAAATCCAGCAACAGAGTTAAACACTAACTCAGCACCCAATACTCCAAACTCCAGCAGCATTCAGCAGACACCTGCTGTTGAAAATCCTCAAGTTCCTGAAAGCGCTGTCTTAGTCATCTGCCACTCCTCCAAGAACGCCAGGTCAGCCCTGACATCCTAAATATTTCCTCCCAAACTCCAGTTCCTCAACTCCTAGGCGATCTCATTGAAAAGGGTATAGCAAGAAAGTTCTACCTCCATCATCATCGAACGACACATCAGAGTCGAAGCCCTTCTGGACACAGGAGCCGACATCACTCTAATGTCTACAGAACTTCTCAAAGAAGTCCAAGAATTAACGAAGAGGACTAATGGCACCCTCAAGCTCCAAAGGTGCGAACTAAACGCATAAGCATACTCACACGGGCTTACAACTAAAACATGTAGCCCCAATCCATCTAACAGTGGGACCCATGGACTTCGTCCATCCCGTATACGTGTCAACACTCAACACGTACTCCGCTCCTCATTGGAAAAGATTTGCTTAATCGTTTGAACCCCTAATAGACTTCAAGCACCTAAAGATTTGGACACAAGTCCGTGAGCCTCTGCCTTACAAGTCATTAGACTCCAATGAGTCACAGTGTCAAGTCACAGACACTACCCCTAAGTCAATGACCGATGAAGCAGTAACAGAGCCCAGGTCTGGGCCGAGCACAAACGCCAACGACCCTCTCCTCTGCTCGCTGCACGAGCCTGAACCAAACACAGGCCTCCTTCAAATCATGACTGCGATAGAGGTTCATGGCACGTCAGTGTCCGAGGCAGCACTAGCCCTATGGGCAGAGAACTCAGCCATCAGCCTGAAGCTATTCAAAACATTGAAGCAGAGCTGTCAAAGTCTACCACATGTCACTAAGCACAGCCGTTACCCTCTCAGTCCCTGGTCGACAACCATGGCCACCTCCAAGATCATCTGCGCTCTGGACATACGATGGAACAACAGACAGCTGAGTCACTACTTCCTCGTCATCCCAGACCTGCCGCATGACATCTACATTGGAGCGGATATCATGGTTCGACTCAATGCTCACATTGACACTGTAAACAACATCATATGGGCTCTGTCACACCAACTGACAACTTCAGTCAATCTCAAGAACCTCCAATCCGGTCAAACCATGCCGGACGATGCGCTATGATTACGGAACAAGGAGCCACAATACCTGCCTACAGCAAAAGTGTCAGTGTCCGCCTCAACATGCGACCTGGCCAAACTCTCAACAGTAAGCTGAGTTTCCAACCTTCCAGAACCTGCCTAAAACTCGGACTGACTCTGGAAGCTACACCTCTCATTGAAGTGTCATCTCGATGCGATATATGTGTTGTTCAATAACTGTATGGCCCAAGACATCCACGTCCCAAAAGCCAGCCACCTGGGATGGCTCATCAACCAGGCATTCCATGACTTTGAACTGATGGTACCTGTCATAGGCCCCATACCAGCCCAACTAATGTCAGATGGATACAATGACACTATAACATTCACAAAACCTCATGAAGTCATTGCCATCACCTCAATCCTGCCAGTGTCCAGAGAAAGCGCCTGCGGTCAGAACTAATGGATGACACTCACCTCACTGTCTATGCTGTCTCAACCCAGCCTGCGACAGAACCACCTACACGGGTGACCAGCGAGGCCCAAAGCCCCTTTAATGACTTAACGCAGAAGAACCCTACGCCGGGTTCAATACTCAAATTCAACAGATCTTGAGTGACGCGGATGCCCTCCACAACGAAGTGGAGCGCCAAGGACTCAAAGAAGTTCTGCTGAAGTACAAGGACTCTTTCGCAAAGGACTCTCTAGATTGTGGATTGACAAACATCCACACGGTGCATACCGACAAACCCAAATGCACCACCCACCTTTGTGCGACAGTA
The DNA here is from genome assembly GCA_027564155.1 of Gymnocypris eckloni scoliostomus. Taxonomy (NCBI): domain Eukaryota; kingdom Metazoa; phylum Chordata; class Actinopteri; order Cypriniformes; family Cyprinidae; genus Gymnocypris; species Gymnocypris eckloni. Next base: position 27,469,587 of record CM050424.1, on the reverse strand, counting down.
CAAGATTCCGATAGCGCCATATGAGCCAGTGCAAGAAATTGTTGACTCCATGCTGGAAAAGGGGGTCATCCGCCCTGTAACAGTACATATTCTGCCCCGATATGGCCAGTCCTAAAACCCAACGGCAAATGGCGGCCCACTATCGACTACCGCAAGTTGAATCAGCAAGTACCATTGTCACGATGGCCTATGACCCAGTTGGACCAAGAAATACCAAAAATCAAAGGCTCGACGATCCTGTCCACATTGGACGCCGCCTCCGGTTTTGGACGATCCCTGTCCACCCCGACGACCAACATAAGCTGGCATTCACTGCAACCGACAGTACACCTTCACACGGTGTCCCTTTGGCTATGCCAATTCACCGCAGAATTTAACATTTTCCTTAACAAAGCATGCCCTGACGCCAGAGTCCGAGGCAACCTCGCTCACGTAGACGACGCCTTAATGAAAAGTTCAAGTGTGGAAGACCACCTCAAAGAAATCGACCATGTCCTAAACCAGCTGACAACAGCGGAGCTAAAATCGCCTTCACAAAGGACAATGGTGCAAAACCAAGGTGAATTATGTTGGACTGCTCGTCGGAAGAAACGGCATTGAGCCACAATCTAACCGTGCCCAAGCAATCCAAAGCATAAAAACACCAACTAACGCCTCTGAGTTGCGAAGCTTTCTGGGAGTGTGCAATTACTCACGACAGTTCATCGAAAACTACGCTGACATCGCACCACCACTAACTTCCCTCCTGAAAAAGGACGAACCTTTTGTTTGGACAAAGGCCCAGGACACAGCTATGAGCCAGCTCAAACAGTGCCGCGCCTGCTCCATGCCTCGCCTACCCAGACCCAGGGAAGGAATTCTATCTGGACGCTGGATTCTCTGACCAGTGCCTCAGTGCGGTCTATACCAGCTCCATGATAAGGACAAGCGAGTGGTCGCTATGCCAGCAAAACGCTGCTTCCCCAGAATGCAAATATTCACACTGCGAAAAAGCTTTACTTTGCACTGTGTGGGCATTCAGCGCTTTCAAATTACATCGGTGCACAGAAAGTCATCATCGAAACTTGCCACCAGCCAGTTACCTTCCTCAACAGTCAACGAATCAGAGATGGTAACCAACGCACGATAGCTACCTGGCTAATGACACCCAAGGACGGGATGTGGAGGCAAGATATGCCCAGAACTACAAATCCTCACTGGGAAACGGGCTTGCGGCATGCCAAAACTGTTCAACGGACACGCTGGACACCTCAGCAGAGCCAAAAGAACTGCCACGACCGCAAGCGACAAATCATCGGTACTCGAGGAGAATGTGTACAGGAATGCCCACAGCATATGTCGATGGCTGCTCATACAATCGCGAGGGCAAGTTACAAGCGGGAGCGGTGTGGTCTGGCTCAACAATGACCCGTGCCCACCGCAGCAACTCAAACTTGGCCCACAATCATCACAATATGCAGAAATAGCAGCCATCCTCATCACACTACAAGTGGCTGCAACCCACAAAATCAGAGAACTCCTCATCTGTACCGATTCGAACTATGCCCGCCTAAGTTTCATATGCCATCTAACTGGATGGAAGAGGAATGGATTCAAGACAGCTAACAACAAGCCTGTCAAGCACCAGGAACTCTTCCAAGCAAGCGACGCCATCGTCACTGAACACGACATGGTCGTTTATTGAAAAGGTCAGAGGTCATTCACGCCAACCAGGACAAGACAAAGACTTAAATGACCAAACCGATGCCCTCGCCAAAGCAGGGGCATTACAGGGAGAGTCCTGACATTTCATGCCCTCCCACCCCACTCCAACTGTGGCAGCGGTGACCCGCCGCCTAAGTGCCACGAGTGGGCACACACCTGCCTCCTCCCACATCTCCCTGTCGCCTCAGTTCGCTGCTGAAGACCTCCTCACCCTCCAACATACGGACTCAGCCATACAGTCCATTGTAGCACACCTGTCCGACCCCTTGAAAATCCCATTTCCACCTCGGACCTACGAACATCATCCGACCTCCGCACACTCCATTCGATCAAGCACATGCTGCATCTACGAGACGGTGTCCTCACGTATGTCCCTGAGCCATCCACTGCTCCAAGGCTCGTAGTCCCTCATGGCCAAAGGGGGATGATGTTGACACACGCACACGATGCACCATGCGCAGGACACCACGGAGTCAAGGCCACCTATGAAACACTCAAGCAAGTAGCATACTGGCCTGGCATGCAGCAAGACGTAGCAGAATACGTTAAAGGATGCCTGGTGTGTTGCCAGTTCCAACCGGCAAATCCAAACCACCGAGCACCACTGCAAAGGAAAGGAATGACCTTCCCATGGTCGGACCTCCAAATAGACTGGGTAGGACCCCTACCACGGTCGACGGGCAACAAATACTTCCTCACCGTGGTCTGCGAATTCACAAAATGGATAGAGTGCCTCCCAGCTCCCAACGATACAGCAGAAACAACAGCCTGTCTGTTATTGAACCATATCTTCTCAAGATTCGGACTGCCTTTAAGGGTCAACTCTGACCAAGGAACCCACTTCACCGCTGAAATTATGCAAGACGATGGAAACTCCTGGGCATACAGGCCAAACTCCACATAAGCCATCACCCAATTTCTTCCGTCAAGTGGAACGGGCTAACAGAACAGTGGTCAGCATGTTAAAAATACGTAGCCACCAATCAAAAGGATTGGGACATTAAACTCCCTCTGGTACTGATGGCCGAGCCACACCCCATCAATCTACCGGAATACCCCGCTCACAATGATGACAGGGAGAAACATGACGCTACCACTACACCTGCTGTACCAACCTGGTGACCTGAACCTCGTCACCGCCTACAACACTCACCAGTACCTGGAAGAGTTACATCAGCACCTGAGAACAACTTTCGCCTTCGCAACAGCAGCTACAACGGCGCGGAAGGCCGAAAAGCCTACTACGACCAAAAGGCCTCTCACCATGAGCTCAATGTCGGAGATCAAGTGTGGTACTACAGTTTCGCCCGACCAAGGCCGAATGCTCCCCATCACCTGTCAAAGAAGTTCCTACCTCACTGGACGGGACCCCATGAGATTGTAGACAAGCTCTCACCTGTTGCCTATCGAATCAAAAATCAGACAAGGGCGCAGCGAGCCAGTCCTTCGATGGGTCCATCGAAACCAGATAAAGAGGCCCCTGGGCTCTAGCCGACATGGAAAGGGGGAAGATCAGACCCACTGACACAGACCGATATGCACCACACGCACCATATGCACCACACAAGCATTAGTATTGATATGTTAGGAAAACATATAGCAACCATGCTTAGACACAACCCATATTCTCTCCTCCACAGCACTGCTAGGACCAATCTAGTAGCGAGGAGTTACCCTCAATTTTGTTTTAATTTTTTTGCTTGATTTTGATTTTGAATTTTTGTCTTAATTTTTTTTGTTTTTTTTCCTCGTGTCTCACTTTGTGTTTTTCCTTTCCTCTCTCACTTTGAACCCCTTAACCAATCCGTGAATACAGGTCCTGAAATTGAGATCGACTGCCGTCAGTAAAATCGTTGTAATTGCTGTGAGAAACCGTTGTCAACCGATCGAGGCCACCCGCCAAAATCATGAACGACATGATACGCGATGTAAGTTCCTTGATTGACAACTTAGCCATGAATAGGATTCCGCTACGTGATACCTCTTAGCCTTGTTCAAACATCGTAACTTCGCCACTGCGGGCCCCGTTAGTCTCATCCAAACCCATCTCACCCCTTTCCGGCAGCGTTATTCCCATATACGCAAACCCGAAACAGGTGACTTTGTTTTCTTTTCAGTTTGCCCATTATTGACGTTAATAATGTTTACCGGCTTAAAATGTTGTGAATGTTGGATTTTGGCAAGGAACACCTATGTCAAAATCCACACTCGAGGTCGTCATCACGATAGCAACGAACAGTTGTACTTGGCTCCAAAGCTAAAGATGTGTACGCCACTAAAGACATTCACTTCCTCCGCCCGAGTAAACCTTCGAGACGCCGATAATACAGAGGGCATCTGTGGCTTAGAAGCCATGAGACCCGACGCTAGCTGCCCCGCCGACGCAACACCACGCTTCTCAGGTTGAGGTAACACAAGCGAAATTGTCGGAAACCGATGGTTGGTGAACACCCCAGCCCGAACGGCTACCCTCACATATGATCAACACGACACCGCCACGCCGCATTAGTCTGCCTAACCAAACGTTATGGATCACAGTCCCTAAGGGCTCGATCCTCCATATTGACGAACTAGCATTGTATCACCTCACCGACGGCGAGTATCAGGCCGAAATCGAAATCTCACCCTTTTTCAAGCAGCATTCCTTTGTCCTCGATCCAGAATTGGAAGAAAGGATCAAGGAGGAAGGAACGCAGCTATTGATCTGACACCGTTGACACAGCTTTAGAAGCTATCGCCGCCTTCCGCCCGCTGGCGCGCCAATTATTCGGTCCTGGTCTGCCGCTGACACGGCGCTTTGTATCTCTACTATAGTAGGATATGTTGTGACTTTGACACTGGCCTTCCTCCCACACAAGCGAGTGAACGCTGCTCAAGAGTCTCTCAACAAATGCACGCCAGGCATCCCTCGCCTTTTTCGACGTGGTAATCTCGACCTAGAATCCGAACCCGAGAATGTGACCAACCTGATTGAGATCATGCCTATACCGTCTCGTGAAAACCCCGACAATTAAACCAGTCAAATGACCCAATTGTCAACGATGCTAAACAAACTAGCCCTATGTCTTCTCAAGTTTCTCACCTGGTTCCTTTCCAAATTACCCTGCACCAGTTTTCAGTCAGTGATAGAGATCTCGTTGGTGTCTTGTGTGTGTCCATTCTCTCTGCCTCTTGTTCCAGTGCCTGAAGATGTTCCATCGGGTACATCTCCACACAAAAGGGGGATGTGTAACACAATGTCGACCTGAAAACACACACAGAGAATTCCAACCCAGCAACAGAAATGAATTATTACCCAAAAGTCCTCCCTTCCATGCAAAAGTGGAGAGGGTCAACTGACCCCATCACTAAACGCCTCGCAAAGGTAATGGACGGTTCGGGAATGGTTCTGGACACCGCAAGCCTACATTCCAGAGCATAGTTCAAAACCCCCATTTAAAACAAAGCAGGACTTTTTCTCCGTCCGGACGGACCAAGGAAAACCAAACTCCTTTTTTGACACGTATAACTATTGCAACTACACAAAATAAATATATGGATATTTAATGTGTACTTGTTCCCTCATAGGCATGATGTGATGATTTCGAGTGCCAATTATTTAGGACAATGTGAATTTTAATCATGCTTTAAAACGGTATAAACTGTAATGTGTGTATTATTATGCGGTGTTTGATCTCTAAAGAAAGCTAGACTCAGATGTGATGACCGTTAAATTGTAATACCCTGCATAATTATACATGTATAAAGATCCATAAAGTTTATCCTTCCCAAAAGTGATGAGACATCACAGAACTGTTGGTCCACCCAGCAAGCCTGGACATGGGCGGGCTCCGCCCATACGAACCATCGGATTCGGGCCGCCCGGGGAGGAGCAAGTTGACTGTTGAAAACAACGCGCCAGTTGCAAATCGCTTCTCTCTGAAACATGGCGTGACTCTCTCTGAAACATGGCGTGCCTCGGCTCTGAAACATGGCGTTGGCTCTCTCTGGAACATCTCTTTAACATCGCTGGAGCTGCGTCAGTAATCTCTCTGCCTGCTCGCGCCTTACCTGAACTTTGTCTCGACACCGACTAAACCAACCATCTATTCGAAGGCTAGAAGGCACAACATCAAAGAACAACGAGCTGAACGCCTACGGACGAAAGGAAAGCTTTCTGTGACGCCACGCGCAGCAGCCACATCTCTCGTGTTTCCACCCGAGAGCACCCGGAGACGCACGAACCAACCCACGTGGTTCCCGAGCACAAAGACCAGAGCAACGCATTTGAAGGAAACAAACAACTTCCAACCTGCTTCTTGTCAACAAGCAAGTACCTCTAACTAAATCTATATTGCTGATTGAACTGGTAAAATTGTATCTGAATGCAGTAACAGAGCATTAGGCATCTGTCGTGATCTTTGCCGGTCAAGTCAAGCGTTGAAATAGCTAAAAGGGCTAATTTTAATTTTAGGAATTACTTACCAAAATCCCTTATGCATGTCTTTGTATGTATGTATGTTTTGTGTGTTATCAGTTAATCCATTTATGTTAGAATAGCAGTATTACGAATAAACCATTTTTCATTTCATAAAGAATTGTCTCTGGAATGTGATTTGAAGTTTTGTTCCTTATTTGCCATAAAGAGAAAGCTACCTAAGCTCGAAGTTGATATGCTGAGGCTAGTGTTCGGTGGACGGTCACTTAATACAGTATAACTAAGTTAAATATTAATATTACTTTTAACCAAGCAATATTTAATATTTAATAACTAATTCCCGGAGCTGAAATAATAGCTCTATATTAAACTGGTAATTTTACTACAGCGTACAGCAATAGCTTGATGTTTTGGTCTTGTAGAGTGAGTCCAGGGGCTGTAGACTGTTCCAACAGCACCGCTAGTTCATTAATGTAGATGTTGAACAGTGTTGGACTCAGGCTACAGCCCTGCCACACTCCTCTCTTCTGAGTGAAGAATTCTGTATGTTTGTTGCCAATTCGGATTGCACATTTGTTGTTTGAATACATTGATTTAATAATATCATAAACTTTACCCCTACACCACTTTGTAAAAGTTTGTAATATAATCCGTCATGCCAAATAGAATCAAATGCTTTTTGAAATCGATAAAACATGCAAATATTTTCCAATTTTTGGTCTGTTTTACGTGTTTATTGATTAGGTGTGTAGGGTGTAAATGTGGTCAGTAGTTTTATAATTAGGAAGAAAGCCAATCTGACTAGGGCTCAGGACATTGTGTTCGTTAAGGAAGTTTACTATTCTATTGTTTAAAATACAGCTAAATAACTTCCCCAGATTACTGCTCACACAAATTTCTCTGAAATTATTAGGGTCCAATTTGTCTCCACTCTTGTGAATAGGGGTAACGAGTCATTGGCTCCAGAGGTCAGGAGAACAGCCTGAACTAAGTACAAGGTTGAATAATTTGAGCGCAGCTGTCTGAAGCGCAGGTGTGCTGTGTTTCAGCATTTCTCCCAGAATGCTGGCTTTTGGGTTTGTTTGTCAATTCTTCATGTGTAATTGGGAAGTCAAGTGGGTTTTGATTATTTTTAATTGTGTCTTCATATGTTTGTAGATTTTGATTGATCAGATTATAATTGTCATTAAGTTGATTTGGTGGGATTTCTTTATACAAGTTTTCAAAATGTTTTGTCCAAATATCCCCATCTTGTATTGGTAAGTCTTGTGGTTTAGTTGTGCTCAGATTATTCCACATATCCCAGAACTGATTCTGATTTACTGAATGCTCTATTTCTTGTAAACTTTTGGTCAGATGGTGTTGCTTTTTTGAGAACCATTTTTCAACTTTTGGTGTTTTTTTTCTTAGTGTATTTTTTGCCTTTTTCAATTCACTTATATATGCTGCTTTTTAAATATGTAATTTATTTCATTTGTAGCCAAATTAACACCATCTTTAGTTGTTTCAAATGTTTTATTCATAAATATAGTGAATAGATTCTTCAGTTCTTCAGAATTCAGTGCTTGGGGAAATTTGTCTGCACTGACTGAAGTCCATTTGTATCTCTGCTGGACCTGATATAATTTGCAGGTCTCCAGCTGGATTTGTTCTGGTGTGTGATGTGTTTTAATATAGATGTTAGTTTGGTTATGGTCAGAAAGCGGAGTTTGTTGTATGACAGTGAATGCACTGAAGGAGGACGGGTCCATGTCAGTGATGGTATAGTCCACTACACTAGCTCCAAGACCTGAACAACACGTGAACCTCCCTAAAGAGTCCCCTCTGATCCTGCCATTGAGTGTCCTGTCATCTCTCTCTCTCTCTCTCTCTCTCTCTCTCTCTATCAATTAAATTAAATTAAATTAAATTCAATATGTGCTTTATTGGCATGACAATTGTTGCAATGTATTGCCAAAGCATAGTGTTGCAAGTAAATATAGAACATATACATATGCAACAAAAACATGCATGCATTTACAATTAAATTTGTTGTGTGTGTGTGTGTGTGTCTCTCTCTCTCTCTCTCTCTCTCTCTCTCTCTCTCTCTCTCTCTCTCTCTCTCTCTCTCTCTCTCTCTCTCTCTCTGCAACTCTCTCTCTCTCTCTCTCTCTCTCTCTCTGCATCTCTCTCTCACGCACTCTCTCCCTCTCTCTCTCTCTGCATCTCTCTCATGCTCTCTCTCTCTCTCTGCATCTCTCTCTGTATCTCTCTCTCTCTCTCACTCTCTCTCTCTCTCTCTCTCTCTCTCTTGGCGTGGGCGGCTGCGTGCTGTTCTGCCCGCTACACTGGAAATGGCAGTGTCAATTAAATATCACTTTCAATTTCCCTGTTTTATGATCCCTCCACTACTAAGCACCAATAATCCCGGCCCTCCTACCTTGTCATGAAGATGATTGATTACACTTGTCTCTCCCTATATAGAGACATTTACATGAAAATAAGGGAAAGCAGGCTTTTGTTTGCATGGAACCAAATCAGAGGAAGCAATTGAAAATTTGATATTCATGTGCGGAGCTGAGGTGATAATAACCTGGGTGCTGGGAATCGGACACGTTTGGCTGGATTTGTTTGGAAAGACACTGTAGGGACTTGTGTAGATTTTATTAAGCGAGTAAAATGATTTTCTCCCGTCGTGACAGAAAGCACACGTTGTCTGAGCTAACATAATAATAATCTCTCGCTTTCCGTGTCTCACGGATTTTTTCCTTTAGCAATCTATGCATTTTGGATTAAATGAAAGAGTACTCATGCCTAACAAAGCTTTGCTATGGTCCTTTATGCTTCCCATATGATTATGTAATCAAATCCCTGATCAAATCTGTCATCGTCGCAGTGGTGAAACTGTAACTGTAAGTGCCTGGGAGAAAAAGCACGCTGTTGGTTTTAGTGCGGCGATGACTGAAATCTAATATCGCAGAGAGACGGTCATCAATCATATGCTTTAAATTACATTTCCCATTGGTGTTTCTGAAGGCCTCGCTCTAATTACGCCGTGTTGGCCCTTGGGTTAATGGGTGAGCATTGGTTGAACAGGTGCTCAGTGTTTGAGGATCAGCTGCTGGGGCTCCCAGACGCCACTGAGTCTCAGAGGATCCGGGGCCCGAGGAGCCCTGCTGTTTAACCAGCCAAGGGTTTACTTCCACAGGCAATCCTCAGATATATCCCTATACAGACAACACATGGAGATAGTTGTATTCATTAAAGATGCATTAAATCAATCAAAAGAGACATTTATAATATTACAATAGATTGTATTTCAAATAGATGTGGTTCTTTTGAACTTTCTGTTCATCTGCGATTACTGAAAAAATAGCATCACAGTTTCCACACAAATATTGTGCACGACTGTTTTCAACATTGATGATAATCAGAAATGTTTCTTGAGCTGCAAATCAGCATATTATTATGATTTCTGAAGATCATGTGACACTGAAGACTGGAGTAATGATGTTGAAAATCCAGCTTTTATCACATACATAAATTACAGTTTAACATAGAAAACAGATATTTTAAATTCTAATAATATTTTACTATATGTACTGTAGTTTTGATCAAATAAATGCAGCTTTGGTGAGGAGAAGATTATTTCAGAAGTATTAACACATAACAAACGGTGGTGTGTGTGAATAAACACGTGGTCATAATTCTTGGTGCCCTTGATAAATATGATCAAATATAAACATCTGCAATGTTGCTAATTTTGATATATTATTTAAGAAAAAATCTAACCTTTCATTGTAGAATACAAATATTAATTTGGGGGAAATATCATTATGACATGTTTTTTTTTTTCTTTCTCTAATACACATTGGCAGCAATTATTCAATACTTTTTGAAACCTCCATTTGCCAAACTAGTATAGGAGTTCCTCATCAGGACCACGAGCTGCATCCATCAACACTAGGGGGACATTCCCTCGAGGAACTAGTGTTACATACGTAACCCAGAAACGTTTTCTCCTATAACACCTGATGAGGTTAGAGAACACCTGACAGGAGATCAGAGACCATTACTTCATCCAGAATCTCCCAGATCCGCCAGATTCACATCTTCTTCTCTTCAGTTCACCTCACTCATCTTCTACAGGGTTCAGATCAGAGGACTGGAATGACCAGCAGACGCTTGGTTTTGTGTCCAGTGACCAATGTTTGTGTTGTTTTTGAGGTTTGAGTTTGGATTATTGTCCGGTTGGAAGATCCAAACATGGCCCATTATAAGATTTCTAACAGAATCAGTCACTTATTTATTTTTATCTGTTGGTATTTGATAGAATCCATGATGCCATGCGTCTAAACAAGATGTCCAGGACCTCTAGCAGAAATATAGGCCCACAACATCAAAAATAGAGCAGGATATTTCACTGTACACATGGGGTCTATCCCTGTGTTCATCAAACCCATCCTGAGTGTTTGCTGCTAAGAAGCTAATTTTTTTAGTTACATCGTCCCATTTGAAGTTCCAGTCGTGTCTGACAACTGAATATGCTGGAGGTTATTTTTGGATGAAAGCATTTTCTTTTCTTGATTTATTTTTCTTAAAACCCTCCCAAACAACACGTGGTGATGTAGGGGCTGTTTGATCATGTTTTGAAGGTTTTCTGACCCCGAGACTCAACTGTTTTCTGCAGTTCTCCAGCTGTGGTCCTTGGAAAGTCTTTAGCCACTCAAACTCTCCTTCTCGCCATGCATTAGGACGATATAGACACGTCCTCTTCCAGGCAGATTCATAACACTTTATGTTGATTGGAAATTCATAATTATTTCCCCGATTGTGGAAATGTGAATTTTAACTGCTGTAGCTCTTTTCTTAAAAGGAACCCCGATTATTAAGACACATAGGCCTAAATATGCTACAATTACTCTCTCCTACAAAATACATAGTTATAAATACATAAAATATTTTCGTTATTTAAAAAATCCTCAAAGTGTTTAACAGAATTTGAGCTAAGGCAGCCATTATTTTGCAGTGCATTCTGGGTCGATGACGTATTGGTTGCGTTCAGAGCAGAGAGAGGTGAGCTAATGGCGCTGTAAACTGTAGCTACATCCTAAACGTTAATATAATGCCACATTGTGCAGCGTTTGGTTGCAATTTCAATCCAAAGGAAATAAGGGAGTGATGTAAGCCTCCACTGCTTTCCAAAGCAGAAAAATACGAAAAGAGTGGGAAGTTGCTTGTGGACAGTACAACTCCCTAAAGACCCACGGCTGTGTTCCCGCCACTTCAGCCCTGATGCATTTGAGGCGTTTAGTCGGCTAAAAGAGCTCACAGGTGCAGCTGGTTGGCGGCTAAAACCAAATGCCGTGCCTTTAATTTTCCCCACAAGGATCCTAAACGTCTGCACATAGCGAGTGAAAGCCGCGCTAACAAGCATCAAAGGCAAGAGACTCTGGACACTCTCCTGCTAGGATGTAAACAACCCGCTCCTTTCGTCGCGCGGAAGACGAATCATCGGACACTACGCCGATCATGGAGGTAACCGACAATCCATCAGTTGCTGTTAATGAATTCATAACTGTAGGTCTACAGTGTTCTCCAATTATGACCGATGCAGCAACGCAGACGGAGGATGCAGTGGTACAGTGGTCAGCTGATGTGGACTACTCGTTAAAAAAGCACCATACTTACACAGGTAAACATGAAATTGAGTTGGGCAAACGTGTACAGGAGGATGACGTTGATAACTCCCAGGATCTGTTTATCTCAGACGATGAACTTAGTGAACAGAGTCAACCACAGTACAGTCACTCTGATCCGGAATACATTACAAGTTCATCTGAGTTTTCTCAAAGCACCCAGGGATCACAAGCTTCAACTAACACACATAAAGAAAATAGGCTTTTTCTAGTTTTTGAGGAACAGTTAAACCAATTGCTTCAGCGTTGTTTAAAGTGTGGCTCCCTGATTGTCCAGGAAGAAGTGAAAGAGCTAAAAAATGAAGGATCACAGTTGACACTAGAGCTCACATGTGCTAACAGCTGTAGTTACAGATGGCAGTCTCAGCCTACTCTGAGTGGGACTAAAGGGACAGGAAACCTGCTTTTAACAGCATCAGTTTTCTTCAGTGGCATCCATTTTGCTAAATTTGAGCGTTTCTGTAGTAACATGAACCTCAAAACAATAAGTGAAGACACATACACATCACTGAGGAAGAAGTTTGTGTTTCCTGTCATTGAAAAAATGTGGATTAAAGAGCAGAGTACAGTGTTAACTAACATGAAATCACAAGAAGTTGTTGAACTCTGTGGAGATGGCCGGTGTGACTCTCCGGGGCACTCAGCAAAATACTGTACATACACTTTTTTGGATGCACAGAGTGAAAAGGTTGTGGACTTCAAGGTAATAAGCTGCACCCAAGTTTCGAGCTCTAATACCATGGAAATCAAAGGTTTTAAAGATGCTCTCAAAACCATAGAAGAAAATGGAGTGAAGGTCTCAACCATCTCAGACTGACAGACATCCCCAAATCGTCAAAGAAATGAGGGTCAGTAATCCAGATAAACACCATGAATTTGACCCTTGGCATGTGGCAAAAGGAGTGTCCAAAAAATTGGCAACTGAAGCTAAGAGAAGGGAATGTGAAGGCCTGGGACAGTGGATTCCATCCATTATAAATCATTTGTGGTGGAGTGCACAAACCTGTGAGGGTAATGCCGAAGTGTTGAAAGAGAAGTGGATATCTGCAATACACCATGTTACCAACCGACACGACTGGCCAGGGAACAGGCACTATCACCAATGTGCTCATGAGCCCCTTGATGAGACGAACCAGAGAAGAAAGCTTTGGTTAAAGCCAGGATCTGAAGCCCACAACGCACTTGTGAAGGTAGTGGAACACAAGCGGCTTTTGAAAGACCTGGATCATCTGACAAAGTGCATCCACACAACACAACTAGAGGTATGATCAAATACAGACATATTTAATAAATATGCCATTCATTATGATGTGACTCACATATTTTAATAGTTTAACTTCAAATTCAAATTTGTTTCAGGTGTATCACTCCATGTACCTGAAATACCTCCCAAAGAGAACACATTTTGGATATGATGTGATGATCCATGCCTCCATGCTTGCTGCTCTGGATCATAACAACAATGTGAACAGGGAACAGTTGTGTGAACTGTAATAAATCCTATCATTTGCAAGCACTATGGCTGCGTTTACACTTGGCATTAACATGCGATCACCGTGATCCGATCATTAGCCAATCAGGACACGGTGCGTTTACATTTGATCATATAAAGTAGCCTCTGTATCTGGATAACGATCGGATTTCTGTTTCCTGACTAATATTTAAAGGGATAGGCCTACTCCACCGTTTTTTCATATTAAACTATGTTATTCCCTTAACTAAGACGAGTTGATACATACCTCTCTCATCTCAGTGCGTGCACTTAATCGCTCAGGCGCGCGCCGACACTTTGATAGCACTTAGCTTAGCCCAGTATATTCAATGGTATCTAAAAGCAATGAATTTAGAAGTGACCAAACACATCAACGTTTTTCCTATTTAAAAACAGTTACACGAGTAGTTATACGACCAAGTATGGTGACACAAAATAAAACGTGGCGCTTTTCTAAGCGGGTTAAAAGGATAACTATAATGTATGGCGGAATAGCACTTTTGAGTATGACTGGCAAGTAAAAGTCATGTCTGATCCTCTTCCCACTATTGACAGAAGTGAGAGGAAGAGGATCAGACATGACTTTTTACTGCGCCGAGTCGAAGTGCCAAGTGTAAACGCAGCCTATGTGACACTGGATATTGCACATCAAACTGTTCCTAACACCTTGCATCTGTTTTCCATTTTCTGTTTTTGAACAGGCTGTTTTTCAAGATGGGGAGAGTGTTGGAGAACCTAAGTACAAAATCGCATGGAGCAAAGTCCACAAGACATTCAGAGCAAGACCAGTGCCTGTTGAAAAGGACTATAGCAACATGACGGCTATGATTGCTGATGTTCTCTCCTCTGTGTTAGATTCAAAACAAGTTATGGACATGAGAGTTAATCCAACACACGTCATGGCTCCACAAGACAGACTATCCAGATCACAGTTAATTTTTCAAACACAGCAGTTTTCACGTTTCAAGTAGCTGCATCATTACGAACACATGACGTACACACCAACATAGTTCAAATGTACAAGATCTTTAATTTTGAATTCTAGTCAAGCACATGTAGTACTTCAAACAAACATTTAATATTGAGTACATGCAACATTTTATTTAAACCATAAACATTTGGTATGATACCCTATTTTGTTGCAAGCATAGATTGTGCTCTTGCCAAAATACCTTCAAATGTCAACTATCCAGCTATATGTTATTAAAATCCCTCCATGCCTCATCTACTTCTGCACGATCATTGTCTTCATATTCAAACCCTGTATAGATTCCACTTGGTTCAGAGTAGACGTTTCTTATTTTGTTAACAGCACATGATGGAATGACTCTGCGGACTCTTCTCCCTAGCCAGCCATGCATCCACCATGTAAACTGACGATATGAAGCATATATGTAAGACCTAAAAGGCACAATTTTCAAAACAAGTATACTATTACGTTATGAAATAATGATTTAAGATGTTTGTCTTAACCAATAAAACAACTGAAGCCTTCACTGAATGCGCATAGTCCAGTTCACTTTTTTTTCTCCACTATTTGTAGGCTACAGTGTAGGTAGGCTACTATGTATGCATACTCAGATAACCATGTTCACATTTGACTTGCCTATTAGTGACCTGGTTACGATTTGGTAGACCAGCACTATGCCGGTCATGGAGGCTGACGAGGGCCGCCCATAAAACATCTTTATTGAGGCAAACTGCATTAAAGTTTTCATGTGCTGTGATACACGGAGTATCTGTAAATACAATCAAAGCATGTTGTTATAGCATTTTACTTTATGTTCTCATCAGAATCACAATCAGCTTTATTGGCCAGGTTTGTGCAAACAAACAAGGAATTTGACTCTGAGAACTGGTAATATTTGCTCTAAAAGTTCAACACTCACTTAACATATAAAGAATAAAAACATAAAGGTCAGTATGAAATATAATAATGAAAAAAATAAAGTATGCAGTATAACAATACTATAAAATTTAGAAATGTACAAAAAAAATATACGGTAACACTTATAGTGTCCTTGTTACATATGTTACATGAATGCATAATTACATGCAACTAACCCTCAACCAAATCCCAATCCTACTCTAACCCTATAGTAAGTACATGTAGTTACTTAATATTACTCAGTACTTAAATGTTTAATTACACTGCAACAATGACACCTTAAAATAAAGTGTAACCAAATATACAATAACAATTGGAGAGGGAAGGAATAGTGCATATCAGTATAGTCTTGAGATTTAAGTTTTTAAATATGTAGTGCAAGGCAATTCAGTGCAATGGTAATTATTAATAACAATATCGTAATTTTAAATGTAAATGACGTAGATGAGCAAAACAGTGTTGACTTTGTTCAGTGTAAGGGGGAGAGGGTATTTTTGCGTGCTCAACATAGTGACTGCTTGGGGAAAATAAAGCAAACGAGGGCGGTAGGACTTATTAAATTATTTATACTGATAGTACGATTGTCTGATCTAGCCTATACTTAGCCTACCCTGGACAGCTGCTGACAAAAAGCGAAGCTCTTTACAGCAAACGCTCTCGTTCTCGCTTGGCATTGGCAAGCAGTTGCCGCACAGACATCATCTGTTTTGCCCCACTCTCGCTTCCTCAACTCTCTGATAATCTTCAGGCCTATCGTCTTACGCGCTATTCTCCTGATTTAAGCCTACGGTGAGCTCGGGTTCAAACTGAAAAGGCTGAACGGCAGACGTGTTCATCTCGCTAGTCGCTACTGTCAAAATTTAGCTAGCTAGCTGGTACTGCTGCAATCCATTGACAGTACATTTACATTTACATTTAGTCATTTAGCAGACGCTTTTATCCAAAGCGACTTACAATTGGGAGTACATAAAGCGATTAATCTTGAAGAGGCAAACATACAGAGGAAGTTCCAATAACACTAAGTCTCAGCAACCTTTGCTCAGTAAGCAACCTTTACACGTCACTACCCAGAATGCATTGAGACGTAAATAACTATGGCGGCCTACGAGTGAACGGATTTTCGTCTTTTTTTAATAAAAACAAAACCATTTGAAGTGTTTTTGTATCACATTTTTATAGCTGACGCCTACGTTAATCGTATAAGGCCAACATGCCGCCCTAGTCGGGGTTCCTTTTAAAAACACTTTCTAACTTGTGAAGCTCATTTATATTCTTTTGTTTTTATCATTGTGATGGATGATTAAATGAATTTGGGCTTTGTTTTCCCACCTATTTATATTTTTGTGAAACAGGAAGCCATGGCTGGATAATTTAATGTTCATAATCATGCTGGTGTGCTCAAATTTGTGGATATGAATGGGAATATATTTCAGATATATATTTACTCATAAAAATTTCTAGGGGTGCCTGTAAATGTGTCCAACATGTATTTGAAAAAAAAACTTTATTTCATAATGATATTTCCCCCCATTTAAAATTCCTATTCTCCAATGAAAGCTTAGATTTTAGTGATAAAAAAAATAATCTAAAATGCACATTTATTGTCACAGCCTTCTTTGATTACATAGGGTACCAACAATTCTGACCACGTGTGTGTGTGTGTGTTTATGTGTAATTGCAGGTAACTTCACACCTTGACAGGAAAAAGCTGTTTAACTGCCACCTAAATCGACCAGTCACAGTTCAGTATGTTTATGTGATGTTAGGATCAGGTGAATCTGATATCAGTGATTGCACACTAATGTACAGCTGTGAGTGGAAGCTTTTTCAATGAACGGCACAGCAGAGTCAGTAAGTGGTGTAGATTTTGTTCATCCGGCCAAATGTTTACATGCTCTGAGGCCTGTGTGAATCTCTTAAATACACTTAAAAATGTTTTAAACATATCATATATGATATGTTTAAAATTAAATAATGCTTAAATAATGTTTTAAACATTAATCATATGTTTTCTACTTAAAGTAGAAAACATATGAGGTATGTTTAATTCCCGTAGCACAAACAGTACTGAACAAGTTAAGTACCGAAGTTTATTATTTAACTTTGTTGTCTTGTTTTGATTTTAACACCAGACTACTGTATGCACAATAATACGCACTGGCAGATATTCACATGCATAACTCAGTGGACTAAGGATATCTTCTTTATGTGTTTCATCTTTAAAAGTTTTGATCAACAAACCTAGTACATTTTGTAAAATATGCCAATCACTATACTTGTTAAAAATAAATAAATAAATAAAAATAAGTGTGCTTAATTGTGTTTAATATGCACTTGTAGTATACTTCAAATCTTAAAAGTATATATTTTTATTAATTGCATTTGCTGATTATATTATTGAAATAACAATGACTTAAGTGATTTAAAGAGAGACACGTTTATGACTGTTTATTAAGACACTTAAGTAGTTTTTCACACTTATAAAAAGTGCTTCTTGTAATAATGATAGATTAAGTTTTGCTTTTATGCAGAATTTAAATAAATGTTTAATCTTTTGCCATGCTTTAAACTAAAGTTAACTTATTTTGATGTTTTGAAAAACATATTAACAAATACAAAATACTTGGTTATGATTTTATCTGCAGTGTGTTATTTTATATTAAAATGAATATACTAAATTAAAACTTAATTATCACGAATGTGTAATTAAAAATATGTTTAAATACATGATTCAATAGATTCAATAAAACAAATCAAGATTCATTCAAGTATATTTTAGTTTATTACAAACAGAGTTGGGCATATTGCGTTACTGTAATCAAATTACTTTTCCTGGTAACACAGCAAAGTACTGAGTTACATTTTAAATGTATGTAATTTGATTACAGTTACTTATGTTAATACAATTACGTTACTTGTTACAAATGCAGTGTTAAAATAAATAAGTAAAAATAATATTTTATGGCGTCAGTATGTCCTTTAATAAATCACTGGATAATTTGAGCTAAAACAAGAGTCCTACAAACATTTAGATGCAATGAAAGGCTGTCTATCATATTTAAAAATGTTGCACTCGACATATTTTAGTCTGGCATTATAGTTTGTGAAAAGTTCAACAAGTTAATGTGTATGTCACAGTAACACTATAACATAAAGTAAACAAATAAATGACTCATCAGAATGAGATGGGAGATTGTACCTCGCATTGGTTTCTTATGGATTATTTTATTTGGGAATATTTATTTTCGACATTACTTACCTCATTTAATAATAGAGACTTCAAGCTTTCTTTAGATATACTGTATTTCTCATGTCAATTTCGTTCATTCTAGTGACACGGTTCAGAGAGATATTCACGGAGACTGAGAATGTAGAAAGTGCACCTTATTTGTTTTCTTTATTTTACAAAACAAAACAAAAAACATTTTGTTTATATTTGGAGTGAGTATACAAATAATAGACCTACGTATGTATTTTTTCAATCAATATTAAATTAATGAAAGAACTATGCTTTTCACTTTGTAGTGTATTTTTAGGTTTAATGATTGAAAAGTAAAGTTAACTTGAAAGAAACTTGAAAGTAAAGTAATTGGTAATCTGATTACTTTATAAATACAGTAATCAGTAATGGAATCAAATTACAATTTTAAAGAAGTAATTAGTAATTTGTAGTGGATTACTTTTTTTGTAACTTACCCAACACTGATCATAAATGCTTGTCGGTATATTCAGCAGTAAAGTCCATTGCACTTTGAGTCTGAAATTTCCGCATGTTAAAAAATCAATACGACCTTACGTTGTGTCAATCATATTTACACACTGCCTCCGAAACTTTCATCCATCATACACAAAATTCGGATCAGGTTTGACTTTCTGCATTGTTTGCACCCCTAGCATGCATTTCGATAGGAAAAGAAGGTGAATATGACCCCAAAAAAAAGAAAAAAAACCATTCGGACTCAGTGTGGAAGGACCTTAACACTTTAACCATATAGATTTTCTTTTTGTAAGTAAAAGTAGAAACAAGTTGATGTAATAATGCAATTACATGTACAATATGATACAATCCTATACAATGTAACTTTATTGTCAGATAAAATTTGTTTTGCGTTACAGCAGGTTCGCTCACAATTAGAAAACAGACAATACCTTTACAGTCACAAGGAGAATGGGGCAACACTTTTACATTTACATTTATTCATTAGCAGACGCTTTTATCCAAAGTGACTTACAATTGAGGAATACGATAAGCGATTCATCATAAAGAGGTAAATAAATGCAGGAAATGCTTAAAATACAAAGTTTCAGGCACTATTCATATCGGTACAAGCTAGTGCAAGGGGGAGATTTTTTTTTTTTTTTTTAAAGCTCTGGTACAGATTACAATTTTTTTTGTAACTTGTTCAGCTCTAATACAGCTTAGAGTACAAAATAATAATTTACTCTAAGTCAATCTAATTCAGTTCTTAATAGCTTTTAACTCAACACATTGACTTTAACAAAGTGTCTCTCCTTCTTTTCTATGATGTTTGTTTTACCTGTTGTTCATTACTATTTTTCTTCCTGGGATGATGGTGATGATGTTGATTTCTTCCTGTGAGTTTTTTTGTGATGTTGCAATTGTACTATTGAATTGTGCTATTGTATTTTCATTGCTATTGCTAGTTTTGTTGCTATTGGTCAACTCAGTGTTGTTTTAATTGTGCGCTATACATAAAACAAAACAAACATAAAAACAAACAATTTTATCTTGGCACCGACCTTATACTGCCGATAATGGCAACAGTGCAAATTCATCATACAACACATGATTTGGTTCAGAAACGATACTATTGGCCAACCTTAAAATATATTTGTTATTGGGCAATATACTTTTTGAAGCGGCTGACCCACTAATTTGGAAAACGTTTTTATTAAATTTGTCAGCTTTGTTTTTAAACTGACAGATAAACTTATATAGCATATATGATTACAGTACTGCAAAACACTCATAAATACAGACAAAATAAAACAATATGTTTTCTTGATCCAATAGACCTCACTCGGCAGAGGAAGTAGATTATTTGCATAGTTTTTCTATTATTTTTCTTTACAGAAACTATCTGTATTGTCTTTCCATGATAACGTGTTAGCTATCCTTACTCTTACACACTTGTATAAATACACTACAGTCCTACAGTTGGTCAGAACTTATAATAATTTTTTTGACGCTTTAATGTGTCCTTGTTACAAATGTTGCATGCACAGTACTTACTATTATAATAACAATAATGTATGCATCATTGAATGCAAGTAACCCTATAAGACAAACCCTAACCCTAACTCTAACCATAGCCAACAATACATTGTATGGGTAAAATTATATATTTTTTTCTTTTATGCCAAAAATCATCAGGATATTAAAATCATGTTCCATGAAGATATTTTGTAAACTTTCTACAATAAATATATAAAAAACTTAATTTTAGATTAGTAATATGCAATGCTAATGACTTCATTTGGACTACTTTAAAGATGATTTTCTCAATATTTTTTTCTTTTTTTCTTTTTGCACCCTCAGATTCCAGATTTTCAAATATTTGTATCTCAGTCAAATATTGTCCTATAATAACAAACCATACATCAATGGAAATATTATTTATTTAATTAATTATTTCAGATGATGTATAAATATCAATTTAAAGAAATTGACCCAAGACTGACAGATTTTGTGGTCCAGGGTCACATATAGTAAGTACATGTAGTTAATTAATATTACTCATTACTTAAATGTAGAATTGCACAGTAACAAGGACAATTTAAAATACAAAATAACATGCATTTTAAATTAAATGCAATCAATAAGCATTTAAGTGCCCAGAGACATTGAATATTATTGTAATGTATAATAAGTCTATAATAAGTGTTGGTTTTAAAAGTATACTTCTTTGTTCATTGTAGTAGAAACTGTGCACCCCGAATCCAGGAAGTAGCAGCAGCCAATCAGAGTACAGCTGGTGGATTTTGTCGGCTCTTGCCATTTGAATTAAGAATCCACATGAGGCGGTCAGCAAGTGTTCCCAGGCCGGCATTGGGAGAGCCGTCTGAGGCTAAGACTAGATATGACTTTTGTGTGGCAGGCCTCAGTCTTTCTCTGTGTCTCCTGCATGCTCCGCTGCCCTGAATGGCCTCCTCCAGAGCCACAGCTGAGCCAAGAGAGAAACTAAATCACACCACGGACACCATGAACAACCTGGACACTCTCCCCTGCAAGCTTCACCCACAGATAAGAGGGTGTAGTAGACAAACGCAGGGCTAATTTAATTAACCAGCTTCCCGGAGCCTCGGCTGTAAGCTCGCGTTCTGATGAGATTGTTTGGCTGTGTTGCAATACGACTCACTTAATCTTTAATGGGACGCTTCGTCTGTGCAGTTTCAATATTATTTCACAAAGGAGGCTGGTCAATTTGAAGACAATCACTCCGCTAAACGTCCCTTCACCCATGACCGGCCTGCTAATTGTGTTTAATTCCAGGTTCCCAGTGTCACTTAATTTAAAAGCTGCCCATCAGGCAACTCTTGCTGAAAAAGAATGGCGAAGTTGTCTAGTATTAGCTTGTTTTATGGCTCCGCGTTGCTGTGTTGTTTTGCATTTGCATTTCCGCTGATAGGAGACGCTACGATAGGAATGCAGATATACGAGGCAGACTCTTTTCACATAAGCGTCTAAGTAAGAGTAATATGCAGATATGCACCTCTGTGACAAAGCCGAGGAGGAGGAGAGAGATAATAGCTGAAATCAGATAGCGAGCGCAGGTATTTCTCAAACGTACCGATAGCCCATGCATATATGGAAAACAGCAGATTAGCCCAGCCAAATCTCCTCGTGCCCCTCTGAAGTCCTTTGTCGAATCACAGAGGGTAGGGGACTAAGCCGGTGAGCATGTTTACATAGCTTGTATGAGTATCGTTGTCCAATAAGTCCTGTCTCCTATGGTCTACACTTAAACAAGGTCAACTCTGCGAGGAAACAAATGAGAAGTCCCATATCACGCTTTGAGCATACGCATTACCGGGCCTCGCTCTGTGTGCGGCGGCGATAAGCGGAGGCGCTAATGCAGGCACTAATAAACAAACGCTGGCTAAATTGCTTGAAAAGAAGCAGCGATGCGTAGGCTGCGAATGCCGTCTGAATGGCTTAATCTTCCCTTACTTTACATTCTTATTCAAGATTGGCTGTTAAATGGGCAAAGCACGTGCGTGTTTTCCTTTCTCAGTTCCTCCCACCAGAATAAAATCTGTCCTTTCTTTTCGCAATTTTTGTTAGGAGATTACTTTGCACGTTTGATTTTCGAGGGGTATTTTTTTGTCTACAGGGGATATGCGATTGTGTTCCCGTGTTAACGTTTTTGAACAAAGGGTGAGTCTTTGAGAGAAATTAAAAGCATTTGTTCCTAAGGAGACCATATTTTAATCTCTAATTTGTTATAGGAGCCAAAGACAGTCGTTTAGCAAAATAGCTGCCGTGCTTGCATTGTTTCTGCTAATGTTTCATGCTGTGAGATGCGAGTAAAACACTCTGCACTTTGACTGTACATACACTACACAAGTACAGCTTTGCTTTTAAACAGAGTTTACAATGAAGCACGGTTAGATTAACTTTAGAAGAAAAGCAGGCCTCTGTTGGGTCACAAAAAAACATCACAAATTGTTTTCAAACTCATGAGCATTTGGTTTGAATCAGGATGATCAAGGATGATAAATATAACTATAATGTTTTAATAATGGATCTAACTCTATGATATTATTGGAAGTCCACACGCAGCTATAACAATAACAGCACAGAGGAAGATATCATTTGAATCACTTTCTATTGTTGCTCAGACTTTATAATAAGTGGCCTTAACTACTATATACTAATATTAAATACCTATAGGACTATGGATGTATGGTGTAACTGCATGCTCCTCTGGAAAACTCACACATTTATTGCTAATGAGTTTGAGGTATGGTATAGGAGTGTAAAGGTAAGGGTAAGGGTTATATGGGTTGTAGATATAGGTTTTGGTGTAGATATAGGTTTGGTTGGGGGTAAAGTTTACAGTCTATCTAAACATGTTGATTAAAAGCACATACGTTGATTACAATGCATCAGCAAGCATGTACATATTAATATATTGTATCAAATAATTAAATACATCAGGGCTGAAACGATTATTCAACATTATCGACAATGCACACATATTTTTGTTTGTTGTTGAGTAGTGGTTTGATCTTATATGACCTAATTGGGCCTGCAATAATGCGGTTTGACCAGTGTGGTGCTGTAGTGCAAGACTATAATTCAGCCAAGAGAAGAAGACAGCGCTTCAGAGAAGGGATGGGTGATACCTCTTATCTATTTTCGATCCAATACCGATATTTTCAAGCACAGTATCGTCAATATCAATACCGATAACGATACCTCTAAACTAAACTGATCTTTTAAATTATTAAAATAATATTATTAGTAATTATACTCACTTAATATTATATTTTAAAGCCATGTTTTTGTGCTTTATTTTTGTCTACACTGTCAGAAATAGTATTTTAGCCCTTTACCGGGGCAGTAACCTCAAAGGTGCACCTATACCCCTAAAAGGGAGAATATTAGTACCACAAGTATGCATGCTTTAAGGGTAGATAAGCTACAAAGGGACACCATTGAAGGTACCTGATTGAAAATAAACATGGTCTTACATAAGTACTAAAATGTCATGTCATTATTATTACCATGACAAATTTGTGGTTACTGCAGTTTTACTACAAATACTCGGTAAAATGTGGTTACTGTAAAAAAAAACGGTTAATTCTTGTAAAAGGCTGCCAGGCTTCTGTACTCATAAGGGTGAAACTTAAGCATATTTGTTTTCTGACACATTTATTAACAGCAATCATAGAACCTAACTCAATCCATTTGAACTTTTCACTACCAGTTTATATAAATGCACTTGCACAAACTAGCCTATTTAAAATAACTATTACGTAAATAAATCAAGTTTGGGGTTA
Source organism: Gymnocypris eckloni scoliostomus (assembly GCA_027564155.1). NCBI lineage: Eukaryota > Metazoa > Chordata > Actinopteri > Cypriniformes > Cyprinidae > Gymnocypris > Gymnocypris eckloni. Next base: position 27,445,381 of record CM050424.1, on the reverse strand, counting down.
ATACGATTTTGTAATATTTTTTTTTAAATAAGCCTAATGTTTACCAAGGCTGCACTTATTTGTACAACAATACAGTAAAAACAGCAACATTGTGAAATATAACCATTCAAATAACTATTTTATATTTTAATATATTTTCTAATGTAATTGAACATGCATATGTGGTCAAAGTTGTACTTTCAGCATCATTACCCCAGTCTCTATTGTCCCATGATCTTCAGAAATCATTATAATATCTTCTGCTGACACATTTCTGATTATTACTGCAGCTTCATATTTGTGTGGAAACCATGATGCATTGTTTCAGAATTAATTTCATACATAGTAACAATGATATGCAATGTACTGTAATAATGGGGCAACGTTTTCTTAAGATCTATTTATGCTTGTGGTGCTTTTGGGAAACGCAAACAAACACTATGACTGAGCCATGCATCAGCAGCGAACGCTGTCTGTGATTGATTTGTTTTGTCTTTCAGCATTTGCGCGTTTTGATGAGCAGGAGAAATAGCTAACACTATTAGAGTAACACTGAGAAGCTTATTTTATGCACGGATTTATTGATAAATACAATTTTATGTTAAAAATTGCACTTCAGAATCTATATTTTTATGTGAGGATCGATCCTTTCGATACAACATGAGTATCGTATCGATTTTAGGATCGATCCGCCCATCCCTACTTCAGAGCAAACACAGCCAAACCTGAAGATGCTGAGCGGCATTTAGATCAATATGTAAATATATGTTGTGCGCTTTCCTCCCAATAACGTAAAAACCACATCAAAAACTGACAGCAGTGAGAAAGCAGCAGTTAAGATAGCATCTTATCACAGTCATGTCGGACAAGTTCTGCAGTTCAGTACTCTAGTGAAGTCCAGTTACATGTATATATATAGTACTTTATACAATAGATAGCCTTAAATCAAGCAGCTTTACGGTATTAAACATGACAAATCAGAGTCGGTGTTGCTTTCAGTTAGAATTACAACTTGATTTTCTGTTATAAAGCAGCTCTCCAGTGTGGAGCTCGCTGATGATACAATATTATTATTAGTGGGAAATAAAATATTTCATTAAAGTGATAGTTTGGTTTACAGAGATCGAAGCTTGATCTAGCTCAGGACTGTTTTGATTATCATAACCCTATACGGTATTTTAAGAGAGATTGTGTTGTAAATAAGATGGTTTATCCAAAAGATGGTTTATCTTATCACTTACAACATTGCAGTGAATGATGTGACATTCAGTTACTTTTTCAATTAGCTAATTAAATGGTGAATGAGAGAGTCTCTGTCATGTCATTTTGTGTGTGAAATATATATATATTGTTTGTATAAATATTTGGGCTGTCAATCGATTAAAATAATTAATCACGATTAATCGCATGATTGTCACGAGTTAACTCGTGATTAATCACAATTAATCACACATTTTTATTTTTTCTAAAATGTACCTTAAATTAATACTTTTCAAGTTTGTAATACTCTAATCAACAGGGCTTGGACAAATATGGATGCTTTATGCAAATGTATGTTTATTATTATTGAAACCATATTCAACAGAGCATGAAGACTATGTTTCAAAGGTCATAGATGTTTTTAAAGAACTTGTTCATATCTATTGGACACATTAAAAAGAAACACCAGGTTCCCAGTACTTTTCTTTCTTTGCACTGAGCAATTTACTTACACAAACCTGTTTAAATTTTTTGCAGGACAGGACAGCTCACTTCTTCTGAACATGCAAAATGTACATACCCTATATTATTTGTTATTGCATTTATTTTCCTCTCTGTGCCACATACTCTATTTGGATGCAGCTAAATTCTCAATAAAACAATTTTCATTGATATATTTTACTGTTTCTGTTGTCAGACAACGGGATGAATATGAAAAAGTGAATGAAACGCGACCCATTAAGACTAGTCTACATAACCAGCTCTCACTTCCAGGATGTTAATCTGAACAAATATTCTGATAATCGAGCCGTCGTCCGATTAAATAAAATACACATACGATAAAGACAATATCAGTGCTGTGATTTCGGCTATACTTGCATCATATAAAACTAGAGAATAATATCTGTGTTAAACTGAAAGTGCTGCTCCTCAGCTGCCTGCCCGTGCTGAACCGAGCTGAGGCACAGAGAGAGAGAGAGAGAGAGAGCAGTGTGTGTGCGCGCGCTGGGAGTGGACAGCAAGACCTTGCGTTCACGCGGCAGTACCGGCAATTCTCAGAGACTGCTTTTTTGAAAGAAAAAAATAAAAATAATGGGTCAGCAATGTTGCTAAGTTGGCAACACCGTGCATCTCCATTTCTCCAACTATGGGTTGGGCCATGGGTAAGACAGAAAAAACGCACTGCGTTAATCGTGCGTTAATAAAATTAGTGCCGTTAAAATGAATTTACGTTAACGCGTTATTAACAAGTTTACTTTGACAGCACTAATAAATATGTATAATATTTGTAATTACATATGATTTTCAAAAGCTGAAGTGATTACATTTATTTATTTTTCATAATGTGTATAACTCAATATATTAACTAGCTGCAAAAGCCAAATAATCAATACAAGTCTACGGATTAATCAGTGAAATAATCGACAATTAGTTGATTAACCATTCTAATAAACATTACATTAATTGATTATGAAAACAAGCATTTGTTGCAGCACTAAAATACATACTAGTTTAGACATCTGACCCAAATGTGCTGGAGCGCTTACAGCTGTAGAAAACAACTGCAGCGTGTGCTTATAATACGCAGAACTTTACAGTGGACGCTAATATAGCTATCTTGATGTTATCCTGATCATGTTTGGTGATGAGCGCAATATACATGTTTGACACTTCACTTCACCTATGCAAATATTGTGGCACAGTGATTGCGTCTTATATATACAGTACTTTAAAATCTATTATGTGATGCATGCTAATAATAAAGGGTTGGTTCACCCAAAAGTTCACCATTACATACTCACCCTCGTGTCGTTCCAAACCCATAAGACCTTCGTTCATCTTTGGAACTCAAATTAAGATATTTCTGATTAAATCTGAGAGCTCTCTGGTACTCCATAGACAGCAAGAATACCATCACGATCAAAACACAGAAACGTAGCAAGGATATTGGTAAAATAGTCCATGCGACATCAACCGTTTAACCATAATTGTACAAATTATGCTATGATAATAGTTTTGTGCGCAAATAAAACAATAATAGCATAATTTATTCAACAATTCTTCTCCCTGAGTTACCTTCTTCCGGAGAGTATCCCAGAACGAAATCAACGTAGTTAGCATTGTTTACGTTTAGTAGAAAGCGTGCGCATGCTGAACATAAATAATGTTGATTATGTTCTGGGATAGTCTCCGGAAGACAGCGGAAGACGGTAACTATTTTACCGATGTCCTTACTACGTTTTTGTGCCTTGATCGTGGTAATATCCTTGCTATCTATGGAGGGTCAGAAAGCTCTCAGATTTCATCAAACATATCTTAATCTTTGTTTCAAAGATGAACAAAGGGTTTGGAACGACATGAGGGTGAGTAATTAATTACATAATTTAAATTTTTGGGTGAACTAACCCTTTAAGTACTACTTGTATTTAATACTATCATGCTTTTCTGTCGCTTAAACAGTAGATACTGGTTCTAGAAACGCCAAGATCATGGGTTTGATTCCTGGAGAGAGCAAGAACTGACAACATGTCAAATGTGCTCCTTAAATGCAATGCAAATTGCTTTGGGTAAAATAATTTAATAAATGCACAAATCAATGTATTATTGAGTAGTGCATCATTATGATTGAATCGATTGCTTGAATATGCTGATTTTTACAGTGCATATAGTATAACATATCGTAGTGGCCACTAAAGAGCTGAAATGTGGCTTGATATTGAGAGTTTCTGGTAACAGCTTCTCTCCGAGTCCCTCCCTCTATCTTGCTCCCTGTCTTTGTCCACTTCTCGATGGCGATCAGCACTCAGTATTCTAGTGCGCTGATCTGGCTTACGGTGCTGTCAGACCATCTCCCACATTTGTTTAGACTGTAGCGGCCATTGTGGTCCTGAAGAAGCCACACAAGAAAGCACATTGTTCTTCCGGGGGCCGATCATGAGGTTTTTCCCAGAGCCTCCCGGGTCAAGTTTTTATAGGGCCTGTTTGGTTTCCAAATGCTCACCCCCTCCCTCGCTGTGCCTGTAGTGTTCAAACTTGTCTACATTTACTCCTTGTGTTTTTGTGCATGGTCGATGGCCTTTTAGAGAAAAGTGGCTGAAATAACTCTTTATTCTCCTATTGTTGGCTCATATTCGCTGTTTTCATGAACTCTGGCCCCGGCCATGGCAACAGCAAGAAAAATGTTAACAGTGATTGACAGGATTAAGGAAACCCCCCGTCCCCGTACGCATTTCAAACACCGGCAGAACAATGGCGTCGGGTGTGATTGAATTAATGAGCTAGCGTAGACTGTCAAAGGAGCACACATACTTTACATAAACCTGATTATCTTTGCATGGCAGAAACTGAAGAAAAGGCGGGGTGAGGGGGAGCGAGGCGGCCTTTCATTGGGCACCTCGAACGGAAGCATCAAAGTGTGGGTCGAGGCTTAGAAAGTGTTCTGGCAAGGCAAGCCCTCGTCTGCATGGTCTCCGCTTAGCATAAATCAACCATGGGGTTTTAACAAATCTATTCAAGGAGCCGCGCAGTCCCGGAAAACAAGGCCGTTCCTCGACTTCTCCGACGCTCACTCTCCCACACGGCAACGCTTTACCGGGTGCAGATCTCAGCATTTCTCCTGCCTGGCCTGAAGGTGATGAAGGTGACATCATGTCACTGCCTCCTCTCTGCTTCCTAGAGGTTTCACGGATTAGGTCTCTGAATGCATATTCTCTGCTTGTTATGTATCTTTATAGTCTTGGACTTCTTTAAAAAACATTCTAAAATCTTGATTTTACATTGCATGTAAAAGTTTTTGTTTAAAAAAACTTAAATCGCATAAAGCAGTCTTAAGTCGCTGGGGTACATTTGTAGCAATACAATGTATGGTTCAAAATGACCACAACATATTTTTATGCCAAAATTCATTAGGATATTAAGAAAAAATCTTGAAGATAGTTAGTAAATGTCCTACCGTAAATATATCAACACATATTTTTTGATTAGTAAAATGCATTGCTTTAAATGTGATTTTCTCAATATTTCGATTTTTTTGCACCCTCAGATTCCAGATTCCCCTCGAAACGCTAGGGGAACGCCATCAGAGCTCTGAATCATATGTGTAATCAGTCAAAATTGATGGCCAGACGTCAGGTGCGGTGACGTCATGACCAGGATGCTTAAAAGCACGTGATGTGCAGCCGGCGCCAGCTTTTTTGTCATTCAGCAAAGCTCTCTGTGTGTGTCAGTCGATTGTGTTCTGTGAGTCTGTTACTATCAAGATAGGAAATAAGAAAGTTTATTCTTAAAAAGATAGGCAAAGAAAGACTAGAAGCAGACATATCAAAGGCCAATGAGGGCGAAAGTAGATCACGTTACAGACTGTGTGTTCCTCCCTGCCCACGCTATAACACGAGCGGGATACACACAGTTTTTGCGATGATCTGGCTGGAGGCGAAAACTCTCTTTGAGGAGGGAGTTTTCACCTGCGTCCTCGCAGCACCTGCCACGCTGCCGCTGAGGCGGAGCAGTGGCTGTGCTCGCAGATGGATTAGATGGAAAGATTAAGACGGGTGATCCCCTATCTTCTTCCTTTCCCATCAGATCCAGCGTCCGCTGCAATGCATTGTGCTATGCATTGCATTGCATTGCGCCTATGATCTCGCGGTCCCGCTGCTGCTGAGGCACCGCGGCGAGTGAGATCACGGGGATCGCACATAGATCTGGCGGACGGGTTGGAGACGGGTTCGCCCTATTTCCACCTGTATTCCCGGTCTAGCGCTCTCTCGGGGCGGAAGCCTAAGATGTAGTTCTTCCCCCTTGAGTGAGAGTGTGCTAATCTGCAGCAGTTTCTTTCCAAGAAGATTTATTTGTTTTGTTTCCGAGCTGCTCGCGTGTTGCCGAGGCAATTATAGTGATTCTCGGTTCATTTATGCACTTTCAGACCGTGTTTACTTGTCTGGGTGTTTGACTGCATTTAATTTTGAATAATTAACTATGCATTTTATCCGACTATGAAAGTTAGATATATATTTATACATATATTGTAGAGAAATATATACAATTATATATTGTATATGACATACAAGAGCCTCTTGGGATACTTCTCAAGTGAGAGCACAATGTTTACCTCTCTTCCTCCAAGGAGGTTGAGGTGGTCAGCTTGGGCTGCTGGGCGGAGCAGCCCCAATTGTGTTCCAGCTCCTTATTCGGGAATGTCACTGCACTCGCCAGAATCGAGTCAGAGTGACGCCCGGGCAAGACGGATCTGCGGATCGATAGTCTTCGGCCAGAACGCCCTGATGGCAATGGTCCAGGGCCTTGAGGGCCGGCCCCTCTGGGGAAGAGCGGTGTACACCGCATTACACGGTGCCCGTCTCTCCTCAGTGCCCTCAGGAGATCAGTCTGCTAACCCTGCCAGTGTTCCAGGGCGCAGCGGTTTCCAGCGAGCGTTTCTCTCAGTCTCTTCCGCCCAGAAATGAGCTGGGAGGCTCGCCACCCCTTCGGGGGTCTCTAGAGCAGCTAGATCGGCCGTCCCCTGCCGGTCCTCCGCTCCAGGGCACCGAGCTAGCCGCTCTAAGTACACCAGAGACCAGTCTCGAGAGACTGGTTCCCTTAGTAGACTATTCGGCAGCATGAAAACTGCTGCCAAATGTGTCTCGATGGGTCACGCACACTGTAGAACAAGGCTATGTGGCGCTCTGCCGCAGCCTTTCTACGGGGGCACTCCCATGCTGGTGGGTCCCGAGCAGGCTCTGGTAATGGAACAAGAAGTGAGCACTCTCCTGAGGGAGGAGACCATCGAGGTGGTCCCTGCTCTAGACATAGAGTCCGGGTTCTACAGCCGTACTTCATTGTTCCGGGGAAAGGGGTTGCGTCCGTCTTAGATCTAAGCTAACTGAACCGCTCAGTCACACGACTGAAGTTCAGAAAGCTCTCTTCAAGCACGTGTCTCACACCAGATCCGAGGACTGGTGGTCACGAGCGATCTAAAGATGCATACTCCTTCCCCATCACAGGAAGTTCCTGAAATGTGCTTTGGGGGCAAAGCGTATTAATATCGGGTTCTTCCCTTCGTGGCAGTATAGGAGCAGCCATCCTGTCGAGGCAGATATCCAGCTCCGCTAAGGGGCTGGATGCTATGGTACAATCGTGGCTGAGGCTTCCTCTGTATGCCTTCCCCCGATCGCTCAGCTCCTGGGAGTTCTGGAGAGAGTGCGCATGGACGGGGTTCTTCTTTTGAAAAACCCTGTTCTGGCCGGGCCGAGTATAGTTCTCTGACCCGATTTCTCTCCTCGACGGCTCTCCATGGGGGATTCCGTCCAGGAGGATCTCCTCTCACTGGCAGCGGGCATGATCTTTCACCCCGCCGGAGTTGTGGAAACTATGGGTGTGGCTCCCGAGGGGCACAACTCATAGCCTCTGGTCTCTCAACTGAGGTTGCTGAGACCATCCTCCAATCTAGAGCTCCCTCAATAAGGAAACTGTACGCCCTGAAGTTGAGACTCAGGGTGCGAAGACCGACAGCTTGATACAGTTAACTGCCTGCTGGTACAGTGCTGGAGTTCTCGCAGGCCCGTTTCTCCGCAGAGTTAGCCCACTCCACCCTGAAGGTCTACGTGGCGGCTATAGCCCCTACCACGCCCCTCTTGGTGGCCTTTCAGTAGGCAAAAATCTCTATTTATACGTTTCCTCCGGTGGAGGCCAGGGTGCTTATGCTAAGTAGTGGATCTGGATGCTCTCCTATGACCTCGAGTCCTCTGATCTCCCCTCGCCTTTGGGAATCAAGGCTCACTCTACTTAAGGTATGGCGGCCTCCAAGGCCTTCTGGCAGGTGTACCTGTGCAGGACATCTGTGACGCTGGTGGGTGGTCTACACCCCTAACTTTCCAGGTTCTACGACCTGGCTCTGCGAGCCACCCCTGGCTTGTCTTTTCCCTTGCCATAGCTGTGCATTCCACACACTAAGCAGGGATTTGCAAGTATGGCGGCGTGGACATCTCGTTCCCCTAGCGTTTCGACGCAGCTCGATGTTCCCGGAGGGGAACGTCCCAGTTTACATATGTAACCCTGGTTCCCAGAGGGAACGAGACGCTGCGTCGCAGGGTCCATACTTCCGGCATCCCTACTAGAGCTATGCTTTATTCCTGGAAGCTGTCACCGCACCTGACGTCTGGCCGTCAATTTTGACTGATTACACATATGATTCAGAGCTGGACAACGCTGATGGCGTTCCCCTAGCGTTTCGACGCAGCGTCTCGTTCCCTCGGGGAACCAGGGCTACATACGTAACCTGGGACGTTTTCTAATATTGTCCAATCATAACAAACCATACATCAATGGAAAGCTTATTTATTCAGATTTCAGATGATGTATACATCTCAATTTAAAAAATGTACACTTAAGTCTGGTTGTGTGCTCCAGGGTCACAAATGTGCAAAAGCTGACCACAATTTGGTCAGTTCAGTATAGCTGCACTTTACAAAGTTGAACTGACTTTTCTGTCATCATCTACTGTACATGTGAGCATTTGGCAGAAACTTTTTTCCAAAGCAACTTAAATTTGAGATTCACATTTGGTCAATCCTTTCTTTCCCTGGGGATTGAACCCATGACCTTGTGTTGCTATGCCATGCTCTACTTTCTGAGATACTGTACAGAAAACAATGTCAGGGATGGCCAGCTCTGATCCTGGAGAGAATAGCTTATCTCAAACACACCTGCCTGTTATTTTATCATTAGTTGTTTCATCCTACAACAGTGTTGGGAGTGACTAACGGTACTTTAGCTTTACATTTTTTCAGTCGCTAGAAAAATAGTTTCACTATTCTAGAAACAAGTTGTAGTGTAATGAAACAAAACTCGAAATCATCATCTCTCATATGTCATATTGTATTGCACACATGGTCGCAATGAATGGAAAACTCAATAATAAAATGTGCTCCTCAAAACTGTGTGTGTCTATAATTTGTGGTGTTGGTATTTATTTCTTAGAAAATCTATTCATGGTTCATCTAACACAAAACGACTCTATAAATGAGTATAATGCAGTGTTTTGAGACAGTATGTAGATAGAGATAGAGATAGTTTGTCACTGTTTTTAATTATATGCATTTAGAGTGAATTTATTCAAGTTGAATTATCACTACTTTTATGCCTGAAAAATACATTTAATATGATGGTTTCATATTTAAAACAATAATGAGTTTTTAATTGCTTCAAGGTAATTATTTGCTTTACTGGTTTGAAGTGTAACTCATTCTAAAAGGTAACCACATTATGAGTAATCGATTTTGTAAAATAGATTACTTTAACTGTATTTTTATGCGATCCGTCTCACTGTGTTTGTCATCACTGTCTAAAGTGGACTTTAATAATTTCTCTTCATTCAGCCAGTCATACACTGATTAAAGAGGCGGTTCGGTCCAAACCCTCTCAGCATTCAGGTCCGGGTTCCCGAAGCTGGTGCAGTCCTATCTCTCTAATGTATTGCTGATGCCTTGCATATTGAAAGATATAAATTGTACTTGGCACTGCAAGTTTAGGTGCATAAATTGGAATTCTGGGACGTCAAAGAATAATATACTTAGCATTATTCATAACGGAGCAAGATTAAAGCTCTCTACAGAGAAAGCCTATGTCTGTCTGACATACGAGCTAATGCAGGCCTTTATCAGGCCGTTCTGTCAGTAATAGATATTCCTGTGGGTTCTGTGCACTGTGTTTCACTCTGCTGATAGAGCAAAATAAATTAGACCCCAATAATGCTCTTCAGGCCGCTGTGTTTCCCCTACAGCGCTTGGTCCCATCGTGTGTACGAATATAACGCTATGAAAAATTGCTCCATGAATCTGAGATAACGGCCAGAAGTTAGTTCTGTTCAGACATATGTTAGGGGGAGACCGGAGCGATGCTCCTCTTCAGAGGGTTTTATTTGTATCAAGCTCTTTATTGTCCTCTCATACTCTGACCCGAGGGAGAAGCGTTGGTTTACACACAGCACTAGCTGTTTCTGACACATTTTTTTTTAAATATTTTTTTATATAATTATAAATTTTTTTAAATAATTAAACAAAATATATATAATTATTTTTATTTTCATCAGTATGTTGTTTTGTTTTTTCTTGAACACAAACTGTACATTTTCGATGTGTATATCTGCTAAAATATAATTTAGTCTGGGGTTAGATACACCAGTATTGTTCCAGTATCAAAATACTTATATGTATTTATTTAGTTATATATAAATATATATATATATATATATATATATATATATATATATTGTTTCACTTTTAGTATTTTTCTTTATTATTTATTTATTTATTTTGATTTGTTTTATTTCAAGTTATTTTAGTAGGCTACATCAAGTTAAATAAAACAAAAATAAATAAATAAATAAATTATAATTGTATATATGCATTAAATATGCATATTTTAACGTAGGAAGGAAGGAAGCGGACAAGGTTGGCTCGTGGAGACTCGGGTGATTTATTGGTTTTGAATATAAATTTAAACAGGTGCGCACTCTCGGCGTCCTCGGTACATCAACTATCTCGGTTGTCTGAGCGTTCACTCTCTGTGTTCGTTCTGGCTGTCTCCCTCTCACAGTCCATGCGCAGTCTCCACACCGTCCTCTCCCGAACTCCGTTCCACGGTGGCTTTATCCGTCTCTCACGCCAATTACTGCAATCAGACACAGGTGTTCCTCATTTGCACTTGACCCACTTACTTACCACTGTCTCCTGAGTTTTTCTCCCGCTGCAGACTTCGCTGAACCACGCGCCCCTCGCCACATACCCCCACCGCCCGACTCAGGCCGGGAAGCCCTCCGCCTGCAGCCCCATTTCTGGAGAGGAAGTTGGCTACAGTCATCTGCGTCCCGGCCTGTGGATCACCTTGAATTTGAAGGGCTGTAATGCCAGATACCAACGGGTGATCTGCGTTGGTATCCTTCATGCGGTGGAGCCACTGCAAGGGCGCGTGGTCCGAATAGAGGGGAATTCCGTCCCAGGAGATAATAGCGGAGGGTGAGAATTCAAATGAGCCATTTTAATCTAGATTAATCTAGATTAATTCCAAAAATTAATCTAGATTAATCTAGATTAATAATCTATGCCCACCTCTAATATATATATATATATATATATATTAGGTGGGCATAGATTATTAATCTAGATTAATCTAGATTAATTTTGGAATTAATCTAGATTAATCTAGATTAAAATGGCTCATTTGAATTCTGCCAAAGGCATTCAGAATATGTGTGCTACCCAAATAATGACTAAAAGTAAGTCTTTGAGAACGGGTTTCTCAAGCCAGGTGGCGCATTAGACCAGGGGCTCATCTCCTGTTTCCAAAATGCATCACAAACTGCTTGAGAAAGCTGTTCTACTATGATAATTGGTGATGAAAATAAACTATGTTCAATAAGATGAACTTGTGTTTACTAACTGTTTATTCAGTTAAACATGAATTTTGAACTGTAGGCCTACATAAGAGGTCGTGATGAACTGTTTACAGTTTCCATTGGGAAGCTTCTTAAAATAAATTTTCCTGAAGCAAACCCGGCGGCTTCATAGCTGCATCCATGTTAGCACGTCACGTCCTGATGTGGTAATTTCACAGTAACGTTAGGCATACACACAGGTTCGAAGCAGAGGGTGACACGGGAGTGAATTCTCAAGTTCACATGAGACCTAAAGCGCATCCTGTTTGCTTAAAAGCGCAACGTTTCGTTGTTATTCTGAGTGCACACAAATAAACGTAGAGTCTTTACAGATTCGAAAGATGTATTAGGCTACTTTTATCTGTATGACCAAAATGACGGAGATTTTAAGAGCAAGTGAGCGCACGAGCCTGTCCTGCGCAAACGCTTCCACACAAACACTTCAATAGCGCACATTTCTCTAGGTTAACATCATATTGAGCGGCCATGTAAAGTTGTTACTACATACATCTTTCAGATGAAAAGCCATATTTGAGGTTGATGAATGATAGGTGAGCGTTTGGATGTCCTGCCCGATTGTATTACCACATAGACCAGCCGTTAACAATCTGTCCATCACGGACTGCGAGCCTCTAGTTCGAAGACTCGTTCTCGCCCCTACAGTGCAATTCGGCTAGGTATACATCCGCTAAAATATCAGGGTGAAAGTCATCATAGCTTGCGTAGTATAGACCCAGCTCCCAACCCAACTTTGAGAATAGATTAACGGCGATATTTTTTTATCGCCGATAAGAGTCTCGCGTTAACGCATGCGTTAACGCCGATAACGCCCACCACTAATATATATATAATTAAATAAAAATAATTTAGAATTAAATATACATATTTAAATCATATACCCTGATGCATATTTAAAGTAATTAAATACATAGCCACAATAGTCTCATGTGTTGTCTCTTGTTTTGTTTTTTATTAGAGACACGTAACACATAACGTAAGTTGACACATAAATGAAGCTGTGGTTCACTGCAGCGTCCAGCAGGCAACACAAAGCACGTAGTCCTTCAGCAGATCCAGCCGTTCGCTGCAGTGAGCAAAGCTCTTCATTTACAGTCTGCAGAGGCAGATTCATTAGCTCAGCGTTACTCCATTCATTACCGTCCCATTAGTCACTACCGATTGATCAATACATCATGCATAGGACCTCTTGAGCGTGGATGTCTGGAGCCATTGTGGCCCTGCAGATAATGACTCCTTTATTCAAAACAACTTGTAGGAACAGGCAGATAAAGACAGGCGAAGAGAGCATTATTGTGAGATTATAATAAAGGAGTCTGAAACAGCCGACTGCATGAAGAAAGATCTGAGATGGTCTCAGAGAGCTGTGTGTGGGAGGCAGTGAAAGAGCGAGCAGACACAAGCTCCTCAAGACCTGGAGATGTCAGCAGATACTGAGCTGTGCTGCAGCCGCTGCTGCTCAAGTCTTCTGCTACATTTATCTGTTGTAGCTGCCAGTAAACAGTGCTGTGAGATTGATCGAGTCTCCATTTATGGACTGCCTTTCTAGTTCTGTCTCTGATGTTATATTTACTGAAACACCCCAGTTTCATTGCAGACAATGCTAAAACCACCACATGCAGCACAATGCAACAAACTGCTATAACTCTCAGGTGTGATCGTTATTTCAGGTGCAGATGTTTGAACAGAAAATAAATAAATTAAACATCGATTCTGCAGTTTGGACCTGCATTTATTCTGAGCTCAGAGAGGTTCATTGCGATGTAGTTCCTTTGGGTTGAATGCATTTCTGAGTTATATTTTTGTTATATATATATAGTATATAAATTAGTGCTGTCAAACGATTAATCACATCCAAAATAAAAGTTTTTGATTACATAATATATGTGTATGCATCATGTATATAATTAAGAGAAATGTTATTTTTATATATTAATATATTTTATATTTATATATATTTTTCATAAATAGAAATATATACATGTACATATTTCCTAAATATATGCTGTATGTGTGTATCTTTTTACTATATATGCATAATACATATACACAGTATACACACATATACAATTTAAACAACTACTTTTATTTTGAATGATTGATTATGATTATATATATATATATATATATATATATATATATATATATATATATATATATATATATATATGTGTGTGTACAGATAAAGAGTTTTTCCCCTCAAACTGCATCAAATTAATAGTTTGGGGTCAGTATGATTTGTTTTCACTTTTGAAAGAAGTCTCTTCTGCTCACCGAAGCTGCATTTATTTGATCAAAAATACAGTAAGAATGATAAAATATTACTACAAACTAAATCAGCTGTTTTATGTGAATATGTGTTAAACTGTACAGTATTTCTGTGATAAAAGCTGTATTTTCAGAATCATTACTCCAGTCTTTAGTGTCACATGATCTTCAGAAATCACCGCTCTCACTCATTCACTCTTGTGTCCCAGCATCAGTATCTATCAGGCGCTTTACACTCTTTAGCGTGACACAGTTGTGCGATCGCCTTTATAGCTGCTCACAGTCCCACACCAGATATTCCCCTGAGCCACTGCTCCATCTGCAGCAATTACAGGAATGAGACGCACGTCAGGGTAATTTGAGCCTTTCAGTGGTCCTCCACCTCTAGGGTTAGGTTCCTGGGTTGATAAGCATGCAACGCACATGCTCTTTAAAAGTTGATGTTGTTGTAGCTGTGTTTCATTGTCTTTCACCTGTTAATGTGATGTTCAGCAGGCTATGAAGAGGAACCTGCTCATCATGTGAGTGTTACGCTCATTTTATCGCCCATAAATAAACATCAAGAACCAAGGTTTAATTTTTTATGAAGGTGATCATGCGTGGCTCAGTCTCGTAACCCTTCCAAATCTTCATGATATAAAACCTAAAGCGGTCAAGCTTGTCCCGGACCATTTCAGTTGAAATTTGCTCGCCAGAAATAGGAAGATAGAGCAGTGAAGATGTAATTCGAAGGTGCTGCACAACAAAGACCTGTTTTCTTCAGACAAAGCCTTTCAGTGGCGCAATCGAAGAAGCCGTTGGCTCACCTTGACAGCTCCTCTACCCACAATGCACTAAGTGGATGATTAAAAAGAAATGGAGGGTTTTACTGCGGGTATGCGCGTGGCCTCCTGGAGTCCCTGGAGCCACTGGAGCGGAGCTACAGCTGTCTCCAAACAAGCCCGACATTCTTATTTATTTCTTATGAAATATTGATGCATGTTATGAAAGGTTTAAAATAATGTCTAGCCTCCTCCGGCCCGGCCACGCTGTTTTCTAATGCATAAATAATTCCGGCCCTCGGACAGAGAGCCGCACATTAGGTGTGGATGTATCGCATTCTTTCTGCCTGAGAGCCAAAGCTGCCACTCGTAATTTCTTACATTTATACAATAGCTTAATAATTGATGGACAAATTTAGGGAGTAAAACTCCAACACAATATAACTTTATGTCACAGGGTTAGTCCCTGCAGAATCTGCTTTTTGATTTTGATTTCCAGTCTGTCCTTGATGAGGTCTGGCTGTGCATGGCTGGAGATAAGCGCCGCTTTAGCCCATTATAAGGCAAGGGGAAATGTTTTGTTTCTGAACATAAATGGGTTTTCACACTGACATGAACCCGGTTTGATTGCCTGGCCGACGCAGTGAGAGGGCGACCTCTCGCTTTCTCATCTTAATATCGAGTGTGATGTACAATTATGCCTGCAAATTGTCAGCCAGATCTGTTTGGCTGATTCGGGACCAAAGTTGGCATGGCAATTTCGCTCTCAATGCTTAAATCAATGTACAGCTGCTCGGACGGCGCAGGTACAGTTGCAATGCTGCGACACCATCCTGACACTGCTGCCAACTTGAAATAAAGAGGCTATTTAGCCGACAGTGTTTTTAAAATGCTCCGGGCGCGATTGAAATGGCATTTCGGTCTAATAAGGTGAGCGGAAATCCTCCGGACTGGATGCAAAGCGAGTGCAAAATGAAGGAATTGTCCATTTAACCTCCAATGATCCAGAAGAATGCGAGAGAGGTTTGCATCGACTGTCACACCTGAGAGACTGGGTCTTGATGACTCTGCGCATTGATTTTGGAGTTTAGAGTTAGCTTGTGCTAATATCCGCTCTTTGTATTTCCCTTCCACAGACTCACTCGAAGGCGTTATGCTAAACACAGTCTATAGCTTTAGCTGGGAGACTTTTGTGGCTAACAGAGAGAATATGGTGGATTGATTGACTGTTTGCTTTTTCATTTTCAAAGCAGCAATATTAAAGTAATGTAAGTGTTACACAAAATTAAGTTTATTTTTGATGGCAATATGTTGGTTTGTTTTTGATGATATATATACCATTCAATAAATAAAAATAAAAGTGTCAATAAAATAAATAGTGTTACCTTAAAATGCATTATTATTACTATTATAATTGATAACATGTATTATTATTAGTATTGTAACTGATGCAATTAGCTTTGGCATTTTAGTATATTTATTTATTTCTGTCTTTCTTTCTTTCTGTCTTTCTTTCTTTAAATGCCGTAAATGTCAAGCTTGTAAATAAATATAAATCAAATGTTTTAGTGAAAATAATGTTAAAATGCATTGTATTCTTAATGTTATTCTTATTGCATGCTGTGTGCATTTTATTGTTTGCAAAATTGTCAATTTTCTTAATTTTGTATGTTTATTATTAATGGCATTTAAGGCTGTGAATAAATAAAAGTAAGTGTTAATAAAATTAGATGGTTAAAATATAGTAGTGATAATGGATTTTAATACTACTAATACATGTTATATGAGTTTTAATATTAGTTTGACATTTAAAGATGTTTATTGAGGTTAAATTGTAAAAATTCAAGGTAACAGCTGATATTGATTTTTGGCATTGTGTGGCTTTAGAAATGTAATAGCCTTTGGTGGCAGTGTGTCAATTAGTGCATGTGACAATCTTTAAAGGGTCAATGAATATAAAAATGAGTATAGCACCTTTGTACTTGAGAGTTGACATTCTCCGGCATATCCTTTGGGTTTTACTCAAGACCTTTCCATAAACAGAGATGACCTCAGGACCCTGACTGACCTCTTCAGATCAATGACAACTTCTCATCTTCTCTCAAGAGCTACCCATGTAAAAATAGTGCTGGAGGCTGTTGGCCATTTTCAGTTGTGAGCTTAAAAGTCAGCTGGCCAATCTTTATGATGACCGCCCACAGCTGCACACACACACACACACACACACACACACACACACACACACACACACACACAGGACACTGAACAAAGCTTGAGGAGCCCAACCTGCAACCCATCGTTTCTAACCATGATTAATCTGATAAATAATAAATATATCAATCTAGCCTTCAGACAAGGACAAATTTTTAACAGCAGGAAGGCACAAGACCCCTTCAACTGCTGAATTAATTATTTAATGATTAATTTTGGGGAAATGAGAAGAGTTTTGGTTAATGCTGTCCGGTTGTTTGATTATATGTCAAACGCTTCAGCCTTCAGACACACCTCGTCACATGCTATTTTTTTCTCGCTCTCTCTAAAAAGCCTACAGGCACTTGACACTGGGATCAGATGTTGATCATCTCAGGATAAATTAAAGTAACAATTTCCAACACCTTGTGAACATGGTGGCTTTGAATAACCCCATTCTGTCAGGGTTCACAAATGTTTGGTAATGGAGCGCCCAGAGCTGTATGTGCATATGAATTTTTCATCAGGTCAAATTCTCATCTGCTCTTCAGTGTTTGTTGAACAGAAATGCGTCAACCGTTATTCTTCTAAGTTATTCCTCTGAGTATAATTAAATGTAAATTCAGCTTCCTTGTAGGTTTACATGTGTGTCCTTGTATAAATGTAACACCTTTCCTACAAGGAATTGCACTTGAGTCTTAGTCACAAATGTGTGAAGCTGCTTTCAGGATAAATAAATACACAATTTATTTGAAATATATAAAAACATTTTTTTTTTTTGGTTATATAAATGCTTTATTGTTGTTGATTGTTCATAAAAAGAAAAAAGTGAGAAAGTCAAACTTGTGAGATATAAACCTAAAAGTCCAATAAGTAAACATCTCAAAATTGTCACTACATCTCACAGTGTTGAAAAATGTCAGAAGTGCAAAATCTGATTTGTGAGATAAAAGCTTGCATTTCTTTCTTTCTTTCTTTCTTTCTTTCTTTCTTTCTTTCTTTCTTTCTTTCTTTCTTTCTTTCTTTCCCATAGTTGAAATGGGCTTCCTTATAAATGCAATAATCGCTAAGTTATGTTGAGCAATTATTATAATTATTAATAATAAAACTATTGCCATTATTATTTATAATAATAATAAATGTCATTATTGCTGTTCATTTATGTTTGCAAAAGCCTCAAATGAATGCAACAAAAAGCAATTCAAGATGCACCCTCAAAACGAATCACATTACATAGTATGAAATATAAGCCACTTCATGAAAATAACATCTGATTTTGCTTTTGAAAATGCATGCATTGCAATTGCACTTTTTGAGAAGTTGTCATGATTTCCTGATATGTTCTGAAACATGACATGATAAACTCCAATCTAAACCTACTTTAAACTTGCTCTTTGATGAGTTCTAATCATGCAGATATTATGAACTCATATTTATTGACTATATGGACTATTTGTAATTTTAAAATGCATTTGTCAAACCGCATGATTTCAAATGCAAAAATTGATTAGAAGATTTGAATCTAAAATGTGTTGATTTAATGTACCGTTCGTTTCAGGATGTCTGGTTACTGTCGGTTTAGTGAGAAGAGCTGACTGTCTTTAAAGCACAGACCCTTGTTTTGCTCATCATCCTCACTTGTCCCATTTCAATCAACATATAAACACAGATCTGCCCTGAAGGCGGGTCAGGGACCCAGGGTTTAATAGGGCCAACAACCCAACAAATCCCTGGGTTCCTGCACAATACTTTTCCTACCCAGAATGAAATAAATAAATGAGCAAATATCTGTTAGTGAGCCGGGAATCAGTTGTGGACTGACAGAGCACATTGTCTGAGGCAGCTCTACCAGTTGTTACAAGCGTCAAGACATTAGGCCAAACAATAGCTGGATTGGCAGCATCATCAATCACACGGCCTGACAGTTGACTTCAGTTTGTTTATTCCTCTCTGCATAATAAGCGATCGGATCAGGTTTAATTAGATATTGGGTAATCAATCATTGCCAACAAGGTACTTGGCTAGCAGGTCCCAGCACGTGGCATTGTCAAAAATAAATGACAAAGCGAAACCCGCACGACAACAGTCAAGAAGTAACACATGCTATTAAGAGGTCCAAGCGGTGCTTTTGAGAAGCAGCCTGATGAAGACAACAATGTCGGATGCAATTAACTCTGCCAGCAGCATAGGCTATTTACATAATGAATGAGCAAATGCATGTTTAATATGTTTGGTTCACACTAAAATGCAGCAGCTAGAGCAGAATCATTGAAGGAATGCACTTGCATGCACGTAATGACGATTGCCAACAGATATTCTAGCTTGTTACTGGAAGTTAAGTCTGGATGCTTAAGATGATAGTTGATCCAGAGCACATCTTAAAGGACATGTGAGTATAAAACCACTACGTGAGCACAACACACAGAAAATGTAATGCAGAATAAAGCATCTGCGCTCATGCCTCTCAGCTCCGTTGATGAGACAGTTACAAGTTTATAACATCTGCCTACTAATGTTTGATCAGTGATGAAATATGCCAAGGTGACAACATCATGCTGCCCTGCATTCATGAACAGGTGAGCCTATTAAAATTTGATCGGGCCCAGAGCGGAGCCCTGCTGGACCCCGTGCTCCCCAAACAGTGCTCGGGATTGAGATGACTTCACGAGATGTCAGAAACAATATCCGGATGGCGTTTGTCATGCGTATCCCTTCTCTGACGTCCTGTGTTCGCTCTGCTGCCCCACTGAGAATTTGCTTCTGGATGAAGGAAAAACAAAGCAAATCTCATCAAAAAGCAGCGCTTCATGCTGTCCTGTACAACTGTATTTAGACGGGCTAAACAAGAAAACGCTGGCACTCGGCCACAGAAACAAAAGGCTGCTGTGTGGAGAGCGGTGGCGTCCTTTGGTGAGCCGTCCCTGGGCCTGCTTTGTTGCAGATGTATGCCAAGCCCATTCTCCAACCAAATGTCAACTGTCAGCGCTTCAGCTAGGTGCATCAAGCAGAGACGCCTCTCGGGTGCCCATGCCAGCAACCATATTGCTTTGGGTGAAAGAGTCTCTTATAGTATGAGAAGATGCTCACCGGCCAGATGTGATGCCACCATCTATATCAGAACGACAGCAGTAATGTGCAGCTGGATCTCGATCTGAAATGTATGTGTTTTGACTGAGATGACCTATTTATAGAGTTGAAAGCGATGCATTGTTTCCTTCCTGTTATTGATACATGTCACTGTGTTCCACATGAGTAGAACTATGTTTACATGCACACAAATAATTAGTGCAATGACTCAATCGGCCTGAAAAGCCAAAGCAAACACCTCAACCTATTGGATGTATCTCACTCCAAATGAAATGTTGGTATTGAATAGGGTGGTGTAGACCTGAAATAATCTGATCAACAGGAAAAAAATAAACATGTAACAATTTTCTCAGTCAGATTAAAAATATCTTGTGCACATGCCAGGATTTTAACATCTTGCGAACTGTCCTATAAATATTTCCTATTATTTGCGCTAAAAAATATTTATAGATAGCTTATTAGGCAAAATTACTGTTATACTTGCAGTATATCTGCTTGACATTAAAATGTTAGAATACATGAAATGCACATGTAAATCACAACATTTAGGGATCGTAAAAAACTTCAGTGGAAACCTGTTCATTGTTTAACTATAAGTTCACTTACTATGCAGAGCGAGGAAAAAAAACTGTAATAATCTAATCGTACATTTAATGTGTTTACAGTAAAATACTGCACCACACCAGTCTTTTATTGTTTACAATGATGACCTGTAAACTGACAGTCCATGAATTATGTGTATGGCAGTTCACATTGATAGTATTTTGTTTAAATGTTTATATTTCTGAATAGTTTCTGTTATCAGTAATGTACATGCACATGTACAGTAGGGTTTTATGTTAGAACTCGTGTTGTTAAATGAATGTTTGTTGTATTATTCTAGTGTAATGATGGTGTTTTGTGTGAATGGCACTGTGCACCTTCTGTATGTTAGTGGAAAAGATGATGATTCACATTCTCTGAACCACCTGTGTTATAGAGGTTGTCAGCATATGTTAAAGATACGACACTGATAAGAGTGGTTCAAAGAGGAAAGCTACAATGTTGCACTTTGAAATCGTGTTTGGAATCTTGTTGATTCCAAACTCTTAAGATTCAAACTCTAGATGATGACAGACCGCAGGTGTGTCGGAGACATTGGTGGACTCCAGAGCGCTGTTGATCGATCTTGATGAAGACGGCCGCCTCATTTGCTTATCTTCAGCACATGGATACCGGCGTGAGAGCTCACTGTCTTTTGTTTGTCCCTGTTTGTAAGAGAGGACCAGCAGCTAAATAATTCAGCGTGAGTAAGAATCAGCATATCTTAGCGAATGCTTAATGTGCCAGATGCATGCGAGGGACAGGTTCATTTCAATTAGGCCTATTGTTACCGACAATGAGGTGACAAATTCATTTCATCAATGGGCCAGACAGTCCGCGTCTCTGCTTTTGTACCTGGCTTGAATGTTTACCTCCTTTTCCTCTCCGTCTCTCTTGACATGTTTTTGTCGTTTCCTCCACCCACTGGCATCTTTTGCAGCCCTCCCTCTGTCTTTTGTTTTCCAGCCTCAAACGAGTGTTTGGCGAGTGCTTGTGTTACCTGAGATGGAGTGACTCTCAGGTCCGGACATAGGAGCGTGTTTTCGAGGTCAGCGTGATCTCTCTGGCTAATTGGATGGGTGTAAGCTAAGCCGGCATCATGATGACTTTGATGTGACATGGTAGAGGCCTGTGACTGTGAGGAATGACGCTGACTCACATCCACCACTGCTGTTGTTGAGCTACTCGCTAATAAAAGTGCCGCTAAACGCGCTGTATTACAAGAGGAGACTGTATAGAGGGGGGTCATTAATTTTTCACGCAGTGCTTGGGCTGCTAATGTTTCATGTCTTTTTGAATCGGCGTTTTGTCCTCCTTGTCCGTGAGATTGGTAGGTTTCCATTCACTGAATCAGCTAGCTATGGCTTTATCATGAGAAGCAGGAAGGGGGTAATTTAATTGTCATTTAATACATTTATGTTAAGTTCACACTGGACAAAGTATTTAAACACTTACCTGCATGAACTGACTTCACACATCTATGAAAATACATAAATTGAAATATAAAACATCACCAAACTGTGACTTTGAGAAGTCAACAATGATAAAGAAAAAATGTATCATGGTTTTCACAAAAAAAAAAAATTAAAGATTTATAATAATCATAAATGTTTCTTGAGCAGTATATTATTATGATTTCTGAAGATCATGTGACACTGAAGACTAGAGTAATGATGCTGAAAATACAGCATCACAGAAATAAATTACAGTTTAACACATATTCACATAGAAACAAAGCTGTTTTAAACTGTAATAATATTTTACAATATTGAAGATTTTACTGTATTTTTTTTCTAATTGAATTGAGCTGTATAATGAAACAATTGCCTTCAGTCTTCATAATTCTTGAATTTGGCCACATTAACACGCTATGTTCCTGTTTTTACTTTGAAACAATCAGTATTGTGTAAAGTGCTACATGTGACTTTACATTGATCAAATAAATACAGCCTTGGCGAGAATAACATATTTATTTTGATCATTTGAATGGTACATACAGTAAATATGATTGTATGCTGTTCACTGGTCATGAGGAGTCTCTAGTTTCAAGGGTTTTTCAAGCAGAAAAAAGCCAACATCTGTTGCTTATGTATTTATTCTCAATCAAGCTCTTGACTACACGTCTTTCTCTCAGTCTTTGGGTCTGTAAACAGGCTCATCGGGTCGATTGGATCAGTAGAGCTCTCCTCATCTCCAGCGCTCTTTAATCTCATCCGCTCGTGTAATCAGTCCAGAGCCAGTAACCACAGGACTTTTGATTCGCCCGGCTATTTATTAGCTTGAAGCATCTAGAAAGAATCTTTGATTAATTGGGGTTAGTCACCCCATATAACAAGGTCAAAGCTCCTGAGCTCACTGTGTTTTTTTTATTTACATCAATTAGAGGAGTGAGCCAAGGGCTAGTCGGCCCTTCTCAGAAATGCTCTTGTGTGTGCGGGCCGGGACTTCTTTAAATATAACTCTAAGAGAGCGGTAATGAAGTTAATGCAAATGAGACATTCTCTCTTTCCCTGCCACTTTCTTCTCTCTCTTACATTTCCTCAGATACTGAAAGCCAATTACAAGCTGGAAGGCGAAAGGCGGACACAGAGGAAAAGGCCTTTGGAGAAACTAATAATGGCTGAAGTTTGTATGGATCGAAAAGGAGATGAAAGAGAAGAAGTTGTCCGAAGTGGTCGTTTGTCGTCTCATTAATGCAGAATGAAGTCATACTCGCTGACCGGACAGGAGTCATATTCTAGCCTCGAGACCAGTGTGTGTTAACGTTTCACAGCAGAGGATCTGAAGGATTTCTCATGGCACAAAATTCAGATTTAAAACAGTATATTAAAAAATAACCAGCTCAAAATATATGGACAGTGAAGTCATATGCAAACATGCATTAATGCAATTGTTTAATAAGCAAAATGCCTTAAAAGAAAGACCTTTGCACAAAAGAAAGATGCACAGAAAATAAGTGCACTAAATGAAGTTTAGACACGTAGTTTTTAAACTAAGTTCGGGAGGAGCACGTCAGCTACTCAGGCTAATTAGCACAGGTGGTACACAATCTAGGTAATCAGCCTTGGACATAAATACAGCTGTCTTACCTCCATCTAGTCGACGGTTAAGCAGCATTCGGTGGCACCATTTGCCATTGCATCACAGACCCAACATTTCTGTCCAAACAACGAGACCCATGCTGGGGACTTTTCCTAGCCTCCGGTCAATCTGCCGGCCCCAGGATCGCCTATTTTTAATTTTTTTTTATTTTTACCAGACATGGCCGCCGAGCTCCGGGCTTTGTCACGACCACTGACTTTCGCTCAACCAGTCACACGCTCTCCTCCGCCGGCCGGAGGCCGCAGCAGCAGGCCTTCAACGAGCCTGGGCCACGCCCCAGTTTTCACCGCAGCAAAGCACCACTCGCTTCCGCCTGCTCCCTCAGCCTTCACCGCTGCCTCCCAGCTGCAGCGCAAGTATGCAGCCGGGCCTCTAGCTTCTAGTTTCAGATGTTAACGCGAGGCGGCCTCCGTTAGCATGCAACCACCATTGTTGCCAATAATTCTCAGGGAAGCTCCAAAGGCAGGTATGTGTTGATAAAAGTTGTTAAAAGACCTTGCAAAGACATCGGATGTTAATGCCACCATGTAACCACGACACCATGCCCAGAATACACACCGGCTTCAACCCCGTATTTTTACCAGCATTCAATTGGCATAAAATTCCTTAGATAAGCTGGATGAGACAAATGCGTTTCGCAAATATACTCTTGATCACCGCGGACCACAGTAAATATGAACGTGCACGAGTTATTCTCATTCGACCCGTGTTATATTAATGTTTTTGACCTAAATCATAGAGACGCTGACATTGATTTGCATATGCATTTCAGAGGGCTAAATAGATCCCCTTCACAACAGATTTAGTTCCCAAACAACTGTCAGTTTTGACCCAAATATGATTTTCAGTTACACAATTAATCCAAAATTCGACAGTAATAAATTATCTTGCAGCATCAGTTGCGCAGGCACCTCCAAGATCTCACAGTTCTCTCTTGTGTATTTCAGTTCACTGGAGACATCACTCTAAATCGATCATTTGAATCAGTGAGTTGTCAACTCGAGAACAGCTGCTATCGGATCATTTCAACTTGCGAAGGAAGCGTTAAAAGCAATTTGCGAACCAATTGTACAGGTTCATTTAAAAAAAAAAAAAAATAAAAAAAAAAAAAAATATATATATATATATAAAATAAAAAAGCTTGTTCATAAATCAGACACCGCTCCCGCGTCCCAGAGTACATTATAAGGAGTAACGGTACGTTTCACGATACGTAGCAAGCAAAAAGTACAATCTTCGGAACACAGTAAATTTACTAAATAAACGACTCCAGAAGTACAGATATTCGAAAAATGTATTTTAGTACAGTAGCGAACTAAAGCTACTTTGTTACTGACCACCACCGGCCTTGTTAAGTGTCACAACCATTTTTCCATGGCCTACAGCTACAGCCGGAGGCGCAGCTCGAAGCTGCCTCCGCTTGCAACACAGCCCCACACATCTCAGTCTTTTTCATTCTGCTATGAATAACCCTCATTTTCCTTTACAGTGGCTTCCAGCTCCCGTAGCAGGCACTAACGTGAGGCTACCTCCATTAGCAGAGCAGGCTACGATAGCTCTTCAGGACCCCCTTCCTGTGGCTTATAGCTACGGCAGTCAAAGCAAGCGCAACGCTGCTTCGCCCACAACATAGACCCACACATCTCTTTTCTCGTTCTGCTTTCTCTTGCGCTTCTATCAATTTCCCACCCCAAGATCCAGAGGCCGTCGTTCAGCGTGATACTGCCTCCGCTCTCTACTTTATTTAACATCACCTTATTCTCTTTTACAGCAACATCACTGCTCGAACCACCAAATGATGTTGCCTAGGTGTCACCGCTAGGGGCATACAACATCCGAGTACCGATCCGGCAGGTGCAGACATAGACTCCTACCCCTCGTCTAAGGCCGTCACCAAGGACCAATTGGGTAACGGATGAATTGCAGGCCATCATAATCGTTTAAAATATGAAAAGTAACACATGGTTAAGTAAAAAAAAAAAAAAAAACATCTCGTACGTAATGGTATAACAAAAATAGTATAAATTGCAGTGCAAGCAAATAGCAGATGATAAAAGGAACAGAGAAACATAACAAACAAGAGTGCTTTCAGTATTTAAGATCATCCGAACGCTTTCCATCCAAGAACCGTGAGTGATTTTTCTCCATCTTTACCGTCATTTTTACCATGACACCATAGACAGTGGGAGATCTATTAAGCCGCATCTATGCACGGATCTCTGTTGAAATGGAAGTTACGTGGTTACCACGTCCATATTTAATCCGTTAAGACGTAACTGCCTGTGTTTACATTAATTTTGCGTCATAAAACCATTTTGAGATGCAAGAACATTAAACCCATTGCACGGAGTCGCGCCAGCCGCAGTCTACACAATCAAGCGCATCAGCATTTTAAATAAGAGCAGCCTTCCGTTAGTAAGGTTCATATCTTGCATGTATAATTCCACCGCATTCCAAACCACAGGCATTATGACTCAGAGCATTTGTAAGGAAAACACAGACTGGCGAGACCGCACACTTCAAGCGTACATCAAACAAATGCGTGTCTCTCTCAGCGCTCCTGCGCAATAAAGCCAGCGAATCTCCTTGTTACTTGCTCCAACCTTTTCAAACCTTATGAAAGATTATTTTACAGAAGGTTCAAGGGGCGCATGCACGTGAGGAATTGGAAGCAAGCAGCATATGGGTGTTTCTAAAGCAACCCTGCATCATCGCTCATCCGGTTAAAATCTAAGCCCAGAATTGATTCTGAAATTCTCAGAATCGTTTGAGAGAATCGCGACGTATTGCCAATTCAATGTCCACTTAATCTCTAACCCTTGGCCATCTCTCCATGAGAGAAGCGCTGCAACAATCGCAAATAATTGAACATGGACGTCAAGTTGCCATTTACCAAATTCTCCATCGAGTTCAGCCGTTTCGAAATAACCTGTGCAGCTTTTCCCTATAAGCGCGCAAATTAAACGAGGTTCATGACCAGATCTTCGCTGACCGCCATTTCAGCACTAGCCATCAGAGTGGCTACCAGGACATTGTGAGGTAAGAAAACATTTGTAATCTATTGTCAGCTCCGCATAACTCCCCGTTCAATCATAAACACCTCGATTCCTTCGACTGTTCTCTCCTAATATTAGAACATTGCCAGATGCCGCGTAAGCCTTCCCGGTTGAGTGAATATGTCGAACAAACGCCTTAAAATCGGTGCGAGCTTTCCTGGCTTCTACTTAACCTTTCTAACCCCACGCTTGGTGAGGCTCTCCCTTCTGACACCTTGTCTAACTCTGGCCAGAGCCTCCCAGCAAAATACTTACCTTTTCCACCCTACGGACGGAGAGTCTCACCCATCCAGGCTGCAAGCTTCCATCTCCAGTCTGGTGACAGCGAGTGCCTCCCGGCCACCCAACTTTACCTCTTCCGTCTTTACCTGTCCGACAGCGAGTCTTAATCTCCGTCAGACGCCGGAGAGCACCCGGCCAGACAACCTTACCTTTTCCACCCC
Organism: Gymnocypris eckloni scoliostomus; assembly: GCA_027564155.1. Classification (NCBI taxonomy): domain Eukaryota; kingdom Metazoa; phylum Chordata; class Actinopteri; order Cypriniformes; family Cyprinidae; genus Gymnocypris; species Gymnocypris eckloni. Next base: position 27,418,269 of record CM050424.1, on the reverse strand, counting down.
ACGGCCGACTTACCTTTCCGTCTTTACCTGTCCGACACAGCGAGCCTGGACCTCCGTCGGACGCCGGCGAGCACCCCGGCCAGACAACCTTACCTTTTCAACCTGTTGCGCAACGAGGCTCACCCGTCCGACACGGCGATCTCGAAACCAGTCGGACGTCGACAAGAGCCTCCCAGACAACAACCTCACCTTTTCTTGCTCGACGAGGCTTACCCGTCCGACACGGCGATCTCGAAACCAGTCGGACGTCAACGTGAGCCTACCGGTCAGTCAAACTTATCTTTTCCATTCTGCGGCCGGCAAAGCCTACCCAACCACGCTGCCGGTTGACCGCGAGGCTTTCCGACCACTTAACTCTACCCTTCTGTCTAAACCTGTCCACTCGGTGAGCCCCGATATCCGGCGGACGCGGCGAGCACTCCGGCCAGACAACCTTCTCTTTTCAAATCTCGCTCGTCGATGCTAACCGTCCGACACGGCGATCCCACAGTCGGACGAGAGCCTCCCAGCTAGACAATCTTACCTTTTCAAGTCCCACGCTCGGCGAGGCTTACCCGTCCGACACGGCAATAAACAAAACTACTGTCGGATGCCAGCAAGAGCCTCCCAGCCAGACAATCTTACCTTCCATGTCCCACGCTCGGCGAGGCTTACCCGTCCGACTAGGCGATTACCAAGCCAACGTCGGCGAGAGCCTCCCAGCCAGACAACTCCTCTTTTCCGTCAGCTCGCACCACCATTCGAACCCCGCCGAACGCTACACACTCGACCATCAAACAACCTTAGCTTCAGTCCACCACCGGCGAGGTTCCACCATCCGACCCACGAGTATCAATCTCATGTCGGAAGTCGTAAGAGCCTCCCGGCTGGACAACCTCACCTTTTCCTCCTACGTCAGCGAAGCTAGCCACCAGTTGGATGGCGGCTAAGCATCCCGACCATACTTTACCTTTCCGTCTTCACCTGTCCGACACAGTGAGCATCGATCTCCCGTCGGTCGCCGGTGAGAGCACTCCCGGCCAGACAACCTTGCCTTTTCTAGTCCCATGCTGGCGGCGCTTATCCGTCCAACACAGTGGGTATGGTGCCCCGTTGGGCCGGCGAAACCTCACAGCTAGACGACTTACCGCTTCCCCTTGGTCATCGAGACCGACCCGCTAGACTCAGTGATTTCGGTCTCACCGTGAGCATCTGCGTTGGTCTCAGTAACTCACCTATTTTTCCGTCCGACGGTCGGCGAGGCCCAGCCGTCGCTGCGGTCTTCGCCCGCCCGAACTCCATCCAACTATCTCTGCTATCCCCACACCTTTTCCCCCCGCCTGGCGAGGCTTACCCGTTCGATGTCCTAATCTCAATCTCCATCGAATGCAGCGAGAGCCCTCCCAGTTCCGGGTTTTCTCTTCTCCCTACTCGTCGGCGAGGCTATCCGTCTGGCAGCGTAGCATGGTCTCATGTCATGACGTTGACGCAGGCCTCCCGGTGGGCTCCTATGCTTGCCGTCCGCATGCGACGCTCATCCATTCGATGCCGTGAGTCTCGATCTCCCGTCGGATGTTGCGAGAGCCTCCTTGTCGGGCGTCCAAAACTCTTTTTACCTGCCAGCCGATAGGACCCACTCGTCCGATGAAGAGGTAAAGTGCCCTAGGCGGAGGCTTCATGGGTCCTCTCGGCCAGATATCGCCCTCTGTCCTCTGATTAGCAGGGGCTGACGGCCAGTAGGACCGGTACGCCGACTCCGTGACCTATCCCACTGCAGGCAACTCGGGTCCTCCTGGCCAGGGCTTCAACCACGCTGCTCCTCCATCGGCGGGCAGGGCTCACCCGTCCCAAGCGGTGAGCCATCGCTGGGCCTCGGTTGAGCCCTCCCCGACCGGTCGCCCCAAAACCACGAAGTCCACTCTGGCAGTCGGTGGGGCCTAACCATACATACCAAACCGCTCCCTCAGAGCAAGTAGGCCCCCCCGGCCCGCCTCACAATTACTCATCGGAACTAGCTCCCGCCAGATCTCAAACGCGTATTTGGGGGGGAATCTTAGTCTGGCGGCTGTCCTACGCTCCATTGCTTTTTGGGGGTACTCTGGGTTCGGGCCCTTCCCGAGCTCAGAGCCCTCCCCCAGGACAGCACGCCTACAACGACACCATACACGCCAAATACGCATTACGTTATCGTGCTAGTAGATGTAAGTGTGAAATCGTGAAATGAAGTTTAGACACATAGTTTTTAAACTAAGTTCGGGAGGAGCACGTCAGCTACTCAGGCTAATTAGCACAGGTGGTACACAATCTAGGTAATCAGCCTTGGACATAAATACAGCTGTCTTACCTCCATCTAGTCGACGGTTAAGCAGCATCCCTCCACCACCCCTTCTCCACCAGTATCACTAGATTTCTAATCACACGGGGGGTACTCTGGGTTCGGGCCCTTCCCGAGCTCAGAGCCCTCCCCCAGGACAGCACGCCTACAACGTATTACCATACACGCCAAATACGCATTACGTTATCGTGCTAGTAGATGTAAGTGTGAAATCGTGAAAACAATTTTAGTATGGTATCAGTGTTGTATGACTGTGCTTGTGAAGCATCAGTGGAAACTGGTCATAGATCTTATTGTTCTTTTTTGTGGTTTAGAGATTTCTTGGTTTTCAGACAGAGGGCGGCCTTGTGTCACCAACACCTCTCCTAATCCACCCACTTATGAAAATGAGCTGCAAATGATCACATGGGCTTCAATCAGAGACTCAGCACAGAGATAACTTACTTTAACATATCATTAATCTCATTATCCAACACATTCCAAACCATGTTTTTCAAGTTCCAGTACATCTAATGCTCTAGAACAGTTTTCAGTGAGCTTTACAGCTGAATAGGCATTTTTTTTAATAAGACTACAAGGCTTATTTCTTTGAACAAGTGGAATTGTGAATAAATGCCAAACACCGATATGTCTGTGCTTCCAACCAACCAATAACTCAGTTTTTAACTATATAAAAAAAAAGAGGAAGGCGTCTTGATACACCGGATGTGCTGCATGCTCCCTATGAAGGGACGTCTCTGATGAGCGTCCAGCAGACAGCAGCCTGATAAAGCGGCAGGAAGGAAGGAGAAACGGCTGACCACGAAGTGGGCGGCATCAGATATAGTGACAACACGCGGATGAACACATGTTCTGGGCCATAGATTATGACAGAGCACAGTTATTTCCTGTCCAGCTACATTTTCAATTTCCTTCCCAGCACTTTAGTTTTATTACAGTGATAAGCGGATAGCATCAGCCGTATCCATGACAATGGCCTGATAACAACAGTGTGGAATAATAACAGATCTGCGCTGCATGGAAGAGAGACTCTATAGCATGCTTTTGTGTGTGTATTAATGAAAATAATAACCATTCAGCTGTGCTTCTGTGAACTAGATTATATCAGTATTAATAATCAGGTCTAATACATTCTTAATATAGTCATCAAAGTCACAATAATGATTGACATCCAAATTTAGAACATGCATGTAAGATATGCTCTACATATAGACATACATTCAGATTTCATAACATAAGCTTTGTGGGTTTATTTTGTTATAATGATATGTTTTAATTCTATATGTTCAACTTTATTTTTAATTTTAGTTTTTTTTTTTTTTTTTTATAATGATCAAATAATCACATTTGTGTGGGTATTGATTTTATTTAATGTATTTTTTTTCAAGTATAAATTTAATTCTAGTAAGTTTATGTGTATTTGGCATTTGGAATTTGGCATTTTTTACATTTATGAATTCATATTTTATTTTCATTTCACTTTTAGTTTTAGTAATTGCAACTTTTTTATTATTGAACTGCTTGCACACATTTCCAAAACGTTGCCTCTTTATTTTTTCAAAAGTTTACAAACAAATCCAATAATCGCACACAAAATATGCATCACATCTCATGCTAAATGAAGCAATGCGTTCAAAATATCACAAATCAAAAGCAAACATTTGCAAACACCTTTGCCATAATATTAATTCCTGTTATATTTGTGTCTGTTGTATTTTGCTAACGTATTTTATGAAGTTGCAAACTGAGTCAAAGGGTGATAATTAGTGTCTGGTTAGTTAAAGTTATAACACTGGGTAGAATACTCCAGAAACCGTTCCTAATTGATGCTCATTCTCATATAAAAGGCTACAATGTGTCTATAGCATTCAAAGTGTATTGTAATTTGAAAACGGATCAGATTTCCAGCGACTGTTCTTTTATTAGATGAGTTTCAGCAGCACATGACAATATATAGCAGTCTCCGTCTGCCATGAAAACAATACAACGACTGAGAGTCATAACACAGCTCATATAGTAAAGGACTGTGTCTCATTCAGACGCCCATGCCTTGTATCAGCCCAGCACACTGGCTTACACCCCAAATGCCTAGTATGGGGTATTTGGGGGTCTGGCTACTTCTTTCAAGATCGGGACCCAAACCCCTCCAAATAAATACAAAAGTATTGAAAGTCCTTGAACGTATGCATAAAAATCATATTTTCAGTTGGTCTAAGGTGTATATTTTTGTATATATAGGTGCTAGTAAACAGAAGCTGCGTCTGAAATCAGATATCGTCTAGTAGGTACTATGTTTGTTTCGAAACTTACTTTGTGACCATAACAAATGATGCCCTGTATAGTATTAATCTCTGTAGTATGAATTAAGTTTGCGTGTACTACATCCACATGTTGTGTCACTTCGTGAATCCAAGGTTCAAGGTTAAAGGTTTCTTTATTTGTTACATAATAAATTATACAGGGTACAATCAGAAGTGAAATGTAAATGTCTCTCCTGCCACAGGAGAATCCTCTCCTGTGGCATCATGGGATAGTAAAGTGTTGACTAGGCAAGGCAAGGCAAGGCAAGGCAAGTTTATTTGTATAGCACATTTCATACACAGTGGTAATTCAAAGTGCTTTACATAAAATAATTTTATTTTATTTTTACTTCTCGTTTGGCACTCAACAGAGGTAGTCGCTTAGATTTCACTCCCCGCCCTACCCTTTTTTTTCCTCCCTGCTTGCTTCTGCTGTCTCGTCTCATCTATCTATTGAAGAGACTCCTTCTGCACGGCTCTCCAAACTAGAAAATTATGGATTTGATCAACTGGTCTCTCAGCGCGATTGACACCATCTTCTCAACGAGAAGTCTGGGTTCTGGGGAACCTGTTTGTCCTGACGGGACGTTCGCGGCCGGATATACGAGGGATGCGTGGGAGAAGTGGCAAATCGTGTGTCTGGCGGCTCTTTCCGTTGAGGACGCTGAGGATATCTACCTTTTCGGCACCATGATAACAGGTATTCTGCTGATTGGATTAGGCTTTACCCTGGGTTATCGAAAAATTCAGAAGACGGGAACAGCTGTCCAAAGTCTCACAAGGCTGCCCGTTTTGATTGAAGCTGTGGGAAGAGCGGTCAGCAATGAGACTGAGACTATAAACCGGAATATGGATACCATCATGATGAAACTCGCAGCTTTGGAAGTGAAACTTGGTGATTTCAGAGATCAGAATGGACAAAGAGAATGAGCTGCGGTTTGCAGCTGTTCGCCCCAAAGTCACAACAATTTAATCTTATCTTTTCTGGCTCCCCGTACCGGCGCCTTGGCCAAGGCCGTCTGGATAACCACCCCGAGAGAGCGATGGAGTGGGACTCTCTCCCTCCCTTCCCCGACTACAGACATTACTCCCCTCCCCCATTCAACTGCCTCTGTAAACGATTTGCACCGCCACTAGGGTGAGCAGGTCTGCGACCGGCGCCGAAATAAATGGCGCTGGACCGGATGGCTGCTTGCCAGAGCTGGATATGTTCCCCCTGTTGCAATGTCATGTGTTTATGGTATATGTGCTTTTGTGCTGAGGTGTTTTTTTTTCTGTTCTCAGACTGTACTCCAAATGGAGCATAGTCTGGGGGTTAAACATTTTTTTCCTCCTCTCTCTCCTCATGTAAAAGCTGTATTTTTCTAAATACCCTGTCTCCTGTTCTGTCTACCCCGTTGTCATATGTATGTTGTGTATGTATGGACAGGTTGATGGCTAATTTCGCTGGTACTTGTACTAGTGACAATAAAGGCTACTACTAACTACTACTACTAACTACTAGAAAGTGAAATAATCATTCACAGCAATAAAAACAAGGAGTTAAAAATAATAAAATAAGGAAATTTAAAATGATATAGAAATTGATTTAAAATGAAATTTAAAACAGTTAAATAGAAAAGGATTATACATAAAATAATGCAGTCAGTTCGGACGTAGCACAGCGCTCATTCAACAAATGCATAGCTAAATAGATGAGTTTTGAGTCTGGATTTAAATGTGGCTAATGTTTTAGCACATCTGATCTCTTCTGGAAGCTGGTTCCAGCTGCGGGCGGCATAATAGCTAAGCGGACTCCCTTGTTTTGTGTGAACCCTTGGTATTTCTAACTGACTCGATCCTAATGATCTGAGTGGTCTGTTAGGTTTATATTCAGTGAGCATATCTGCCATATATTTAGGTCCTAGACCATTGAGTGACTTATAAACGAGTAAAAGTACTTTAAAATCAATCCTAAATGTAACTGGAAGCCAGTGTAAGGACCTGAGGACTGGTGTGATATGCTCATATTTTCTGGTTCTAGTCAGAATCCTGGCAGCAGCGTTCTGGATGAGCTGCAGCTGTCTAATGGTCTTCTTTGGAAGGCCGGTGAGGAGACCATTACAATAATCCACCCTGCTGGTGATAAAGGCATGAACAAGTTTCTCCAAATCTTGACTGGAAACAAAACATCTAATTCTTGCAATGTTTTTGAGATGATAGTATGCTGATTTAGTTACTGCTTTGACATGACTACTAAAGCTAAGGTCTGTCTCAGAATCACCCCAAGATTTCTGACTTGATTTTTAGTTGTTTGACCTCTAGAGTCAAGGTATGCATTCACCTTGACTCTTGACACCTTGACTAGATGCACACTTTTCACCTACTGTGTTATGAATACAGTGAATTCAGACATACTACTCCTTTCATGTATTGTTTTTCACCTACTATTATAGTATATAAGTAGGCATATTCAGGAGCAGCGATGGTCACCTAAAAGGGTGATATTTGATATTTAGTATCCGCGACTTAAAAAAATACTTATTTCTTGTCTCATTATTTGCATTTTCGCCTGTAATGACTGCAGTTTTTCTTCCTTTCACACTTCAATTGTCACTGTTTGCAGCCAATGTACACTTGATTAAGGTAACTAGTTCACTCGTGTTATAACTGATACAGAAGTCTATAATGACACTAACGGAAGATAATTAATAACGGAAGCTTTGGCTAGTTTTGTGGCTTCACTCGTTCGCACCGTTTAATAGCATGTGTGTATTGTGTGTGGTTTGTTTCCGGCTCTTGCCCTGCTTTCTCGGTCTGTCCACACTGGGTCCTGATCTCTACTTAGCCCAATTCAAGTCAATTTGTTATTGCAAATATAAATGTAGCGGACGGGTAATATCCAGTGGCCTGAGGAGAAATCCCAGAGCGCTCCCCTTCGCTCCTGACCTCCCATCCCAACTGCCCTCTTTTGTTAGCTAAGCCATTCAGCTGCCAATCATCCCGGGGCTTTTTCATTAAACGCACTGCAGCGGTGAGTTCCAGCTATCACAGGAATGCGTCTGCGTGCTTAATATCAGACACGTCCACCACAAGAGCTGCCGTTCGTTGCACGACGGACCCCCAAACCGAAACGACAAAGAGAGGGTATTTTACGGAAGCGCTCACCTGACTCCTCGGGCCCTCGGAGACGACGGACACACAATTAAAACCACACACACAGACGGATCTTCCTCGAGCAGTTGACATTTACCCGGTTGGATAATTGAGGAATAACATTTGCGTTACAATTTAACATGACCCCTGCCTTCAAAAGCCCTTTCATGTTACCTCTCTGAAATGACTGCAGACAGGCACGGACGCGGCGGCGATGGGTTACCGTTGATGATATAAGAAAGGGAGAAACCTTATTATGACTGTGGCAGAGTCAATGTCAAGAGGAGGCGAGTTGCCCTTTTCATTCACGGGCGAACAACTATTAAGAAAAATGTATTAAAAGCTGCGGTGGGTGGGGCGACCTGGAGCCTGAGCTAAATGCAAAGGTTAATGGATTGACTGTTACCTGCACGAGAGGCTTAATGGCGCCGATACACAGGGGCTGAAATTAAAGGGCTCACACTTATTTGTTGGAGAAATTAGGAGGTTGATCTGTATATTTCTATCAGAGGAACAAGGTCAAGGCAAGCGCTTGATCACCGGCCGTGTGACTGATATCTGACGTTTCATGGCCAGGCTGTGAGCAGGTTTATTTCAGGTCGGGGGTGTGATCGTGTAGCTGCTGATCGACCTATACGTTTAGTGCTGTTTATCTTTTTTATGTGATGTTATGCATTGACTATACAAAGTGATGACCTGCAATTGTTACCTTAAAGAGATATTTGTACCTCATTTAACCAATCAAATTTAGCTTTGTTGGTATGTTTCAGTGCATTCAGTGATATTACTTGAATAAAACCAACTCACTTGGATGTTGCCATTTTTCTGCATAACCCACTGATAACTGTGCTAATGGACAGTATCTGAACATCACCAAAGCTCATAATTATGAGTGGGAAAGTCTGGATTTGGAGAGAAATGTATAATGCAATGGATGCAGTGTCTGTATCAATGGAGTTTTTATTTTAATTATTATTTTTATTTTCGTTCACAGTAAACCTAAGTTTACATGTAAAAATCTAAGCTGCATGTACAGAACATCATATAATTGTACGATTGCAATAAAATATACAAGTTCAATTAACAGCATTTTCACAAATTGGCTAAAATGCACATTTTAATAATCGTTATGTAGAGTTTAAATCTTTTGAATTTTATGTAGAAAAGGTGCATCACCAACATCAAGTCATTTGAAAATCAGATTTTGTTAATTTAAAATGTCAAAACGTAAATAAAAGTTACCACAAATATTTATTTACAGCATGTCACTAACAACAAGGTTTAACTCCCAGGCATTTTGTATATTAAGTTATAGTTATATTTATATAGTTATAGTTGTAGTTGTAGTTATTTGAGCACATCTGATGTCATAATTACAACCCCCCAACAAGTAAAACATTTCCAATAACTTTCTGTAGTTTCAAAAATGCATCATGTTGCTTGCAACGCCGAGATCAATGTTTCGATTCCGAGAAAGCATGAACTGATAAAACACATACCCTGAGTGCAAAGTTGCTTTGGATAAAAGCATCTGCCAAATGCATAAATATAGATATATAAATGTTCCCTGAATGCACCATTACTGTAAATATGTTGGTCAAAGAACAGAGCACGCTGTAAAAAAGTCTTGTTTCTGAACTTAAAACAGTACCTCATGTGGTAATATCTAATTGAACTAGTTTTAGTCAAGCCACAGAATGATTTAATGACTGAATTACACCAGTGAAGGTCATGCTTGAGGCTCATATCAGGTGGAAACACGTGGAAACATATTTGAACTTTCACCATGTGTTTTCATTATTATATTTTTTATCAAAGTTAATTTTCTAAATAAATGCCATAGATGTATTTAATCTTCTAGTAGTTTCAGCATCTGAAGTCCTCCCAGCGAGGCTGAAGATGATTTCTCCTTCAGCGCTGATGCTTTTATGCACAGAGCCATATTTCATGTGTCTGCCCCTCCACTGCGCGGGAAAACGCCGTCATCTGACTGAGCTCCTCTGATAAATGACTGACGAGCGGCTGCTACACTTTATTAAAAAGTAATAACAATTTTTGTAGGCTCCCTTCATGTTGTAAGGGGCCCATGAATCAAGGGACATTGGCTGTCTGTATCTGATAAATGCATCGTTTACCATCTGAGGAGTTATTTAGGACCGGCTATTAATTTAAATCACATTTATCTCCTCTGAATAGGCCAGAGAGCTGTGATAGGACTGCAAACGACACCTAACCGAGGCCTTATTTATTGCTACAGCACGCAAAACAAAAGCTCAATATGCTAAACAGTGTCTGCCAATCACCCTAGTCAATCTTGACCCACCAGTTAGACAATCTTTTACTCATAAAATATACATTCGGCTTCTCTAGCGCCCGCGGCAATGAGGAACCGAGTGACAAAAAGAGAAAAAGACAGAGTTGCTTCTCTGGAAGCATTGAACTGAAATTCCGAATGTCGTCTGGATGTAAACAATGCACACATTCAGATTCTGTGCATGCAAATCATAACGCAACAGAAAATGAGGAAGCGTTGAGTTTCCACGTGCTGCTGAGAATACGATGCAGTGCAATGCACAGATCTTATAGAACTATGTTTAACCGTTCATGGTTTGAGGTTACACCCAAAGCGCCAGAGGGTTGACCTTTAACCCTCAGATATAATTCTATATGACTTCATGACAACATTAATTCAATACATTGCTATCTACTACAGTAGCCTGCAATTGTTACCTCAAGGATATATTTATACTTGATTTAACAACAAAATGCTTTTGTTGGTGTAACGTGACTTATTTAGTTGAATAAAAATGGTTCTTTTTTTTTTTGCATCCTTTCTTTTCAAAATGCATGCTACAGATGTGAAAACGTAGAAAACCAAAGTTAATCCGAATTTTTTCTATCGATGGACGAAAGTTTCGGAGTCAGTGTGTAAATGTGATTGGAACAACGTGAGGTCGTATTTATTTTTTAACACGTGAAAATTTCGGACTAAAATGTGCAATGGCCTTAACTCTTAAGAAAATAAATTATGCAATGGCTGTACCTTTATTTATAGGAAACATTATGATTTGTAATAGTCATTTAATGATTCATGTGAGTTTGTTTGGCATTCCCCAGGCTCTTCTGACACATTCACCTGTTCCCTTCTCCATCCCTGGGAACGAGCCTGGGTTCGAGAGTTGAGGTCTTTCTCATATCCTGTCAGAGGTTATGAAAACATCAGCGAGACTCACGGTGTCCGAGTAAAGCCCCACTGAAATCAAACAAGAGCACGATTTACTGCCTCGAATGACTTGTGTGTTTGGCAGACTTCAGAATGTGCTGTAGGCCCTGTATGTGCACGAGAACAGCCAGCAGTGTCACATGAGAAATATTTCCATGAGGGTGTAACCACAGGTGCAGTTCATCACATTAGCATCAACCACAAACACACACAACACCGACGGGCTTCAACACTACAGCTATTGTCCTGACACGTCAAACCCAACAGTTTGTTTGTGTCACATTCAGGCATTTCTAAGTGCTGCTTAGGAGCTCAAGTACTTTTTGCGGAGCCACTGTAATATAATTATTGGTGTATCAGCTTTCCTGTAGCTCAACTGGTAGAGCATGTGCGCAGCAGCTAAAGATCATGGGTTCGATTCCCAGGAAAGCAAGAGCTGATTAAAATGTAACTTTGAATGCAATGTAAAGTCGCTGGATAAAAGCGTCTGCTAAATGCATAAATGTAAATGTTTCATATCACTTGAGTCTTTACAACAGCAACAGAACCAAAACCCAGAGCAAAACTGACCAAGCATATAAATAGAGTAAACAATCGGATTAAAAACAACACACATTTTCCACAAAATTACGTTTTATCATATATTGTGGACACATTTTCAGAATGTTCTGGAAAGATTCTCTTGAAATTATGAACCAATGTTCTTCTATAAACAGTTATAGTATATATATATAAATGCATGTCTTATATATTAAAGTAAAAATAATAAACAATTTGAATATATATATAAAAAATAGTTCCCAAAACTAGCACTAAAACAATTTATACAGTTTCTTTCTGAAATGCATCTAAGTTTTTTTTTTATGTATTAAATTATGCATTTAATTCAGAGAACACAAGTAGTTATACCATTTTTAAACCAGTTTTATTTTTACATTTAATTTGAGATAAAGTTTTAGCAATTGCATCGTGTGTTTTGATAATTTCCTATATCTTAATAGTGGTTATTATTTTATTTCAGCTTTAGTTTTAGTTATTTTAGTACAAGTTAAAATAAATGGTAACACTTTGTTACACATGTTACACTGACTATTATAATAACAATAGATTATGCATAATTATATGCAAGTAACCCTAAAACGAACCCTAAACATATGTGACCCTGGAGCACAGAAGCAGTCATATATACAGCTATATTTATAGCAATAACCAAAATGCACTCTATGGCTCAAAATTATACATTTTTCTGTTATGCTAAAAATCATTAGGATATTAGAATCATGTTCCATTAACATGTTTTGTAATTGTCCTACCATAAATATAACATAACTTAATTTTTGATTATTAATATGCATTGCTGTGAACTTAATTTGAACACTCAGATTCCAGATTTTCAAATATTGTCCTATCATAACAATAAAAAAGTGACCCTTATGACTGGTTTTGTGCTGCAGGGTCACATATAGTAAATACATGTAATTAATTTATGTTAAAGTACTTAAAAGTATAAGTACACTGTAACAAGGAAACTTTAAATTAAAGTGTAACCAAATAAACTAAAATGAGAAATGTTAGGAAAAGTGAGTTTTAGTTAACTATTGCATACTTGTGTTATCTGTGTAGCTTCACTCTTTTGCAAACATCTGAAGGAGAAGCTTTGAAGCGGTGTTTAATAAGGACAGTCATAAGCAGGGCCAGATGCAGGAGTCTGTGGTGTGTTTGTGTCTGTGAATGACCTCTGACCCCTGATCCTAGGCCGCACACCTCACACTACGTCATGTTAGCATAACCCCGCGCTGGCCTCAGTAATCGAATCACGTTACATATCTCCGACAGGTCTTTGTGTGTACAGTAAAACCCCAGACGCTCCACATATTTTCTTTTAATTAGTTTTTCATTCGCTTCCTTACGTCTTGAATCGATGCAGATAAGTGTGTCTCGTGAGGCTGCTAAACGTCTGTAATGACGTGCCTCCCACATCGAAGGAAAATAACTCATCAAACACAGTCCGTACAGTGAGAATAAAGCTGCGTGACCCGACTGAACCGCACACATGTTCATATGTGACTCTGAGCACTGAACTCAACATGACCACGAACCGTGTTAGTATTTAGTGCTGTAGTCATGAAATGAGCACGACCAGACTGGGAAGTCTTCTTTGTGGTTTTAATGAAGACTTCTGCTCACTGATGATGCATTTATTTGACCAAAAATACACTGCATATTGTGAATAGTATTAGAATTTAAAATAGCTTATTTTTACGTGTTAAACTGTAATTTATTTCTGTATTTTCAGCATCATTGCTCCAGTCTTCAGTGTCACATGATCGTCAGAAATCATAATAATACCTGCTCAAGAAACATGTATGATTATTATCAATGTTGAAAACAGTCGTGCTGCACATTATTTTTGTGGAAACATTTAATATTTTCAGGATTCACAGATAAAAATATAGCATTTATTTGAAACATAAATATTCTGTGACTTTATCTTTACCTTCACTTTTGATTGGGTTCAATGCATTATTGATAAAAACTATACATTTCTTTAAAAGCTCTTCCTGACCACAAACTTTTAATGGTAGCGTAACTTCAACTCATGATGAATCTGGAATGAAAACTGAAAAAAATAGTTTTGTAATAATAATTAATAACTAAAAAAGTGAGTTCACATCTGTGGCAAGCAAATGCAAACGATGCCTGTTATGTGTGCAGTGTCCTGTGCTGTTATTCTGTGTAGGTCTCCGTGCTCTTCATCTCTCAGTGCTGCGGTCTACAGCATGAAACAGACACTAGATGGCTGCAGATAATGGAGTTGAGCACTAATGAATGGCTCAGTCCACACACAGCATGATTCCCTTCTGCACACGTCTGCAGGAGAACGACAGTCACTGTGTTTGAGCTGCTTTGTGCTTAAAGAGAGATCTTGATTTCAGCTTGTCATTCACAGAGCACACAAGCAGTATGATTAGAACCTGTTGTATAGTTCCTCATGGTGACATGATCTTCAGCACTGATTCAACACTATATCCATCGGATTCTTAAAGTCAGTCCACCAATACATGAGCAGTGTTCGTTCTCATGTTGTTAACTCGTTCTGTCAAACACATATGTTGTTTTCACCATACAATGCAAGCACATGTTGATCAGGGATTGTCAAGCTCCAAATGCATATGTTTAGAGTGTTTTGTTAACGTTATGAAAATGTTACATTTGGAATTTTCTCTGAATATAACAGTTTTTAAATGTTTGGTAACATTCCATTTGACAAAGTTATAAGAACGTTACTTTTGAATGTGTTCTGAACATTCAAAAATAATTAGCATACACTATATATATATATGTAACACCCCCTCCCGGGGACGCACCGTCCAAACTCGTATCTTGTGCCGAGCGGGTCTTGAATCCGGGATTCCCATGCAGGAGGTGGGCACTCTAACAAGGAACGCCAAAGGCTACAGCCTCTAGCGTCAGTTGCTAGAGCGCCTCTATTTGAGGTCAGGGGATTGAGGTTTACACTGACACCACGGGCATACACATCCGTTACATATATATATATATATATATATATATATATATATATATATATATATATATATATACATATATATTATTTAGACAAACAGCCGGGTACAATGTGTCAGAAAAGTTTCAAGAACAATGTATGTCTTCTGCAATGGACTCGATGCATTGTGTGAAGAAGAGAAAAAGAATCAAGTCCTGCTCTCAAATGCTATAAATGTGATTTGAATATGCACATACTCAAATAAGATATGAGAGACATGAATAATGTTAATATCAGTGAATATCAAACCTGGTCTCCCATAGTGTGTCTGAAGATACAGTAAACTAGAGTTAGAAGAAAATGTGATTAGAAGCAAGAAAAGCAGAGCATTAGTGAATAACTTTGACATTTTCTCACAAAACTGTGTGTCCTCATAAAGAATATTGTGGTGCTGAATATAGTTTTTAGAGGTTTTGCTATAACTCATGAAGGAGAAGCGGAGGGAAGCTATGACTTATTTGAGCATGTGGTAAAACTATATTGGTGGAGAAAATGAGGATATTCATCTCGTTCCTTTGCTGGAGATTACACTGCTTCACGATCAATAGACCAGTCCGAATACATTTTCATTGGGTGCATTACACTGCAAATGAATTGTAGAGCCGGGCAAAGCCAATTGGATGTGTGATGGAATATGCGAGCGCGCTTTGACAATCCGTTACATTTCCAGAACATGTAGATTAATGGCGTTCAACACATGCCACATCTCTGGTATTTATTAGAGTCCATTACAGCAGACTCGATGTATCCAGAGCAATTGATTATCTTTAAACTCAGAGGAGCCTAATCTCTCCACAGAGCGCTTTAAATATGTTCCACTTGGCTCTGTGATATTTTTCACCTTAAAATGCAATTTCTGGCTTTATTTATGGCCCTGCTGCGGAGGTCTTTATCTGGCTGAATTTATTAAGACTCCTCCAGGATTTAGGTGGATTTGTCTGCTGCTAGATCATTGCATTAGCATCTTTGAGAGATTACATTCAAGCACAGCAGCGGTAAATACATGTTTATCTGGTAAATCCTTCATTTATTGGCTCTGGTTCCTGCGTAGCTCTCTCTGCAGAACAAGGCCAGAAGATGTGTGTCGGCTCGCTGTCATGAGACCAACTCTAGTCTGTGTCACGTCTCCATGTTGTCCTGAGAGTGGGTGTTAATTTGCAATAACGCAAAGATATTATTGTTTGCAATATTCATATTTGATCAAACACCTTTTA
The DNA here is from genome assembly GCA_027564155.1 of Gymnocypris eckloni scoliostomus. Lineage (NCBI taxonomy): Eukaryota > Metazoa > Chordata > Actinopteri > Cypriniformes > Cyprinidae > Gymnocypris > Gymnocypris eckloni. The sequence goes on along the minus strand of CM050424.1, from coordinate 27,402,518 downwards.
CACATAGATTTTTTAGCACGGTGATTAATAAGTCTCTTATTTTCTCACCAAGACACACTTGTGCACGCTTTTGTCACAGATACACTTTAGAGAATTATGATTATGAAGCTGTAACAAAAAAAAATACAAATAATCTGCTTTTGGATTATGGTCTTTCTCAGTGAAAGCTATCACATGTTGGAACACGCTATCGGAAGACATAAGGATGTGTGCATCAATTAACATTTTTAAATTTAAACTAAAATCTTATTTAATATCAACTCAACTCTGTAAACACTGACATGGTTATGGAGTGACTCTGATATAATGTGTATAAGTATTATTGTATTGTATGTTTTTTGTGTTTTACTGTGATTGAGATTACCTGCCAAGGGACTGCAGATGGAAACTAGCCATTGGCTAAATTCGGTACAATGCATGAAATGGAAACATTTAAGTTAAAAATGGTCCCTTTTCAAATAAATTGTCATAAATAAATACAAATTTGCCTGTATTTATACTTCAAAATCACACATTATTCAATATTATTTGTAATTATTTGTGAAATTTACTGTGACTAAGTGAAAATTGTGTGTGATTGCTAGCTTTACACTCTTCTCTAATTTCATTCATGCATTCATACCCTTTATTTTAAATTATTATATACATTTTTTTTTTACTTTTACTATTATTACTTGTATTATGTTTAAAATGCTAAGTTGTGATACAGCTTCGTTGGTTTGTTAGATTTTTGCAAAACAAATAATATTAATTCAAACACTTTTATAAACAATTTTATTTCAGTATTTCTACTTGAAAATGTTGTTTAATTCAATGTTAAGTGTGTTATGTATTTATGTATTAATTAATTTTTTTGTTTATTTGTTTGTAATTGTAATTTGTAATTTACTAGATGATTTACTTACGTTTGAGGTTAATACTATTTATTTATTTATTTATTATTTATAAAAGACATCTCTTCTGCTCCCCAAAGCTGCATTTATTACAAACACAGTAAAAATAGTAAACTTGTGAAATATTATTACAATTTAAAATAGCTGTTTTCTATGTGAATATGCGTAAAACTGTAATTTATTTCTGTGGTCAAAGCTGTATTTTCAGCATCATTACTCCAGTCTTCAGTGTCACATGATCTTCAGAAATCAGTTATGCTATTGTTTGCACAAAATGAACAATATTTATATTTGTTCAATCCACTGGAAATTATTTTCTGTGTTAGTCATCGTATTGAAGCTGAAACCCATTTTCACCAATTGCGCAGTGTGTTTAATCACGTTACAGATGTGTGTATTTTTACACGCGCTGCACCTGAAGCCCTTCATCTGTTTCTCTAATGCAGCAGAGGCTCATGGGAATGCTAGCATGCAAACGCCTATGGGATTAGCCAGCCATGTCATCTCTCCAGCCTCATCCTGCTACTTATCTCATATCTGCAACACAAATGAAGCACAAACTTAATTCAATTTGATGTGATATCCTTGCATTTTAAAGGAAACTTTATTCCCCGAGTGCGCTTTGAGAGCGAGAGCAAGGGCTGCTGTGCTGCAGGAGATATGGCCATCCCCCGGAGTCAGATCTGTGTTCTCTCTCTAAACAGGATTTGGCATGAAGTAGTGCTCCTGCACAGCTGAGGAGGAGCACATCTGATCTACTGGAGCTGGAGCTTCACTTAGACCTCTTATTATGCCGCTCTCTGTTGAGATGTGATGATCAGGTTCCCACTGTCCCTCTCTGAAACCACGAAGATCTCAGCCTTCTCCCTCCAACTCATTACAACTGTTGACAATGATCCTTAGTACAATTCTGAGTGTGCTACACACATGTGAGTGGGCTATAAAAACCACCTAACACACTTATCCCACTATATGTACACTAGACACTTTCTATAAAAACTCCCTGCTACAGAGACTCAATAATGTATGTTTACTTGTGCATTGCACTACACAATCATTTTGCACTATGCGCTGCTTACCCCCAAATCTCTCTTCTGTACAATTTTATGAACAAAATATCACCTTTGCACAATTTAATGTACACATACAGTGGGGCAAAAAAGTATTTAGTCAGCCACCAATTGTGCAAGTTCTCCCACTTAAAAAGATGAGAGAGGCCTGTAATTTTCATCATAGGTATACCTCAACTATGAGAGACAAAATAAGAAAAGAAAAAACAGAAAATCACATTGTAGGATTTTTAAAGAATTTATTTGCAAATTATAGTGGAAAATAAGTATTTGGTCAATAACAAAATTTCATCTCAATACTTTGATATATACCCTTTGTTGGCAATGACAGAGGTCAAACGTTTTCTGTAAGTCTTCACATGGTTTTCACACACTGTTGCTGGTATTTTGGCCCATTCCTCCATGCAGATCTCCTCTAGAGCAGTGATGTCGCTGGGCAACACGGACTTTCAACTCCCTCCAAAGATTTTCTATGGGGTTGAGATCTGGAGACTGGCTAGGCCACTCCAGGACCTTGAAATGCATCTTACGAAGCAACTCCTTCGTTGCCCGGGTGGTGTGTTTGGGATCATTGTCATGCTGAAAGACCCAGCCACGTTTCCTCTTCAATGCCCTTGCTGATGGAAGGAGGTTTTCACTCAAAATCTCCCGAAACATGGCCCCATTCATTCTTTCCTTTACACAGATCAGTCGTCCTGGTCCCTTTGCAGAAAAACAGCCCCAAAGCATGATGTTTCCACCCCCATGCTTCACAGTAGGTATGGTGCAACTCAGCATTCTTTCTCCTCCAAACACGACAAGTTGAGTTTTTACCAAAAATTTCTATTTTGGTTTCATCTGACCATATGACATTCTCCCAATCCTCTTCTGGATCATCCAAATGCTCTCAAGCAAACTTCAGACGGGCCTGGACATGTACTGGCTTAAGCAGGGGGACACGTCTGGCACTGCAGGATTTGAGTCCCTGGCGGCGCAGTGTGTTACTGATGGTAGCCTTTGTTACTTTGGTCCCAGCTCTCTGCAGGTCATTCACTAGGTCCCACCGTGTGGTTCTGGGATTTTTGCTCACAGTTCTTGTGATCATTTTGACCCCACGGGGTGAGATCTTGCGTGGAGCCCCAGATCGAGGGAGATTATCAGTGGTCTTGTATGTCTTCCATTTTCTAATAATTGCTCCCACAGTTGATTTCTTCACACCAAGCTGCTTACCTATTGCAGATTCAGTCTTCCCAGCCTGGTGCAGGTCTACAATTTTGTTTCTGGTGTCCTTTGACAGCTCTTGGTCTTGGCCATAGTGGAGTTTGGAGTGTGACTGTTTGAGGTTGTGGACAGTTGTCTTTTATACTGATAACGAGTTCAAACAGATGCCATTAATACAGGTAACGAGTGGAGGACAGAGGAGCCTCTTAAAGAAGAAGTTACAGGTCTGTGAGAGCCAGCAATCTTGCTTGTTTGTAGGTGACCAAATACTTATTTTCCACCATAATTTGCAAATAAATTCTTTAAAAATCCTACAATGTGATTTTCTGGATTTGTTTTCCCTTATTTTGTCTCTCATAGTTGAGGTATACCTATGATGAAAATTACAGGCCTCTCTCATCTTTTTAAGTGGGAGAACTTGCACAATTGGTGGCTGACTAAATACTTTTTTGCCCCACTGTATCTCCTTTGGACAATTTCATGTACACTCTAAAAAATGGTGCTATTTAGCACTAATATTGGTTCTTGGTTGGTAATCAAAGGAGAATCACTTTTGGTGCTATGTAGCACCAAATCCTTAAAGGTGCTATACGGCACATTTGTCAAATGGTGCTATGTAGAACCATAAGAGGTGCCATATTGCATTGTATTTATTGAACAAAAATGGTGCTAAACAGCACCAACAGTGGTTATTTGGCTTGTAAATAACCTTTAAAGGGGCTTAACGGGTTCTTTGTATGGCCGTGGTGCTATATAGCAGTGGTGCTATATTTTTTTCCTGCGCGACTTTGCCCGAGCAACGACACCGGCAACGCATTTAGGTATAATTTTTTTCCCCCTTCCCTCACACACTCTCCTTTGCTATCCTCTGTCCTTCCACCTCTATCATGTGTTTCAAAACCATTCCGGTTGTCTCGACCACGCTCTAACATCACACGACGGCAAAGTAATCCTGCTAACCTGCGCCACATCTCTACATCTTCTACTACACCTCTTTCTTTCTCTATGGCTCTCTGAATTGTCAGTCAGCTGTCAACAAAGCAGACTTCATTTCCGCTTTTTACAATCCACTCTCAGCATCTTGGGCTTGACTGAGACCTGGATTCGTCCAGAAGACTCAGCAACTCCAGCTGCCTCTCTAACAATTTCTCTTTCTCACACCCCACGCCAGGTTGGCCGGGTGGGGGCACTGGTCTGCTCATTTCAAATAATTGGAAATACTCAACCCACTCGCCCCTATGCAATTACAACTCATTTGAATCTCATGCGATTACTGTAATGGCTCCTATAAAACTCCAGATTGTGGTAATCTACCGTCCCCTGGCCAAATTCTAGCCCCTTTCTTGAGGAGCTGGATGGGTTGCTGTCCTCTTTCATGGAGGATGGAACTCCACTCTTAGTTTTTGGCGATTTCAACATTCATCTAGAAAAGCCTTATGCTACAGACTTTCATTCGCTCTTAGCTTCATTTGATCTCAAACGCCTTACCAGTACTAGCACTCACAAATCAGGCAACCAACTTTATTTAATTTACACGCGATTGTACTGCAGATAACATTCTGGTACAACCATTACATATCTCTGACCATTTCTTCATTAAATTCACATTACACTTTGCTACCCGGTGCCACCAACCCCTTACCGGTTACTTTTAGACGAAACCTACGCTCCCTTTCTCCCTCACATCTTTCCTCTGTAGTATCCTCCTCTCTTCCCTCACCTACATTTCTCATCTCTAGATGTGAATGCTGCTACTGATACTTTATGCTCTACTTTAACCACTTGTCTAGATGGCATTTGTCCTCTCTCCAGGCCAGCACGGACTGCCCCTTCTAACCCCTGGTTATCTGATGTTCTTCGTGAACATCGGACCAGACTCCGAGCGGCAGAGAGAAAATGGCGAAAATCAAACGAGCCGTCAGACCTAAGTATGTATCAATCGTTTCTTTCATCTTTCTCCGCTGAAGTCCACACTGCCAAATCGTCACATTTCCATAACAAGATCAACAATGGTCCAGATATGCGTAATCTCTTCAGAACATTTAATTCTCTCCTCTGTCCCCCTTCACCACCTCCCACCACGTTTATAACAGCTGATGACTTTGCAACTTTTTTTACAAACAAAACTAAAACAATCAGTAGTCAGTTTTCACCTCCACTCACACAGGACCCCCAACCAACTAGATCCACTGCTCTATAACTCCCATCTTCTCCTTCTGTCCCCTCACTGAGGCGGAAGTATCCAAACTTCTCCTCTCCAGCCATCCTACAACATGTCCTCTAGACCCTATCCCCTCACACCTTCTCCAAGCTATCTCTCCCACACTCTTACCAGCACTCACACACATCATCAACACATCTCCTCACAGGCATCTTCCCCACTGCATTCAAGCAGGTAACCCCACTGCTCAAAAACCTACATTAAACACTTCTCTTTTTAGAAAACTACAGACCTGTCTCTCTCCTTCCATTCATTGCCAAAACACTCGAACGAGTTGTCTTCAACCAGGTCTCATTGTTTATTTCACAGAACAACAAACTGGACGCTAAACAGTCAGGTTTCAGGAGTGGCCATTCAACTGAGACTGCTCTACTCGGTCACTGAAGCCCTGCGAATTGCAAAAGCCGATTCCAAATCATCAGTCCTCATTCTGCTGGATCTGTCTGCCGCTTTTGACACTGTCAATCATCAGATCCTCCTGTCCACCCTCTCATCACTGGATATCACTGGGATTCCACTGCTGGTTTGAATCCTATCTCACTGGTCGGTCTTTCAGGGTGGCCTGGGAGGAGGTATCCAAAGCACATAAATTGGTCACTGGGGTTCCCCAGGGATCGGTTCTTGGACCCTCCTCTTCTCCACATACACTACATCACTGGCTCCCATCATACAGGCACATGGCTTTTCCTACCATTTCTATGCTGATGACACACAGCTCTATCTCTCATTTCGACCAAATGATCCAACGGTAGCTGCACGGATCTCAGGCTGCTGGCGGACATCTCGGCATGTATGAAAGAACACCATCTACAGCTCAACCTGGCAAAGACTGAGCTTCTTGTCTTCCCTGCAACTCCAACTCTACACCATGATTTCACGATTCAGTTAGGTTCATCAACAATTACCCCATCAGCTTCGGTCAGAAATCTTGGTGTAATCTTCGATGGCCAGCTGACCTTCAAAGAGCACATTGCAAAGACTGCTCGATCTTGCAGGTTTGCATTGCACAACATCAGAAAGATCAGGCCCTTTCTGACAGAGCATGCTGCACAACTTCTTGTCCAGGCCCTTGTCATTTCTAGACTGGACTACTGCAATGCTCTTCTAGCTGGACTTCCATCAAACACAATCAAACCTCTACAAATGATTCAGAATGCAGCGGCACGACTGGTCTTCAACGAGCCCAAAAGAGCCCATGTTACACCTGTCTTTGTGTCCTTGCACTGGCTACCAGCTGCAGCTCGCATCCAGTTCAAGACACTGATGCTTGCATATAGAACAACCACAGGCTCAGCACCCACCTACTTCCACTCACTATTACGAATTTACATCCCCTCCAGAAGTCTGAGATCTGCTAGTGAGCGACGCCTCGTGGTACCATCACAGAGAGGCTCAAAATCACTCTCCAGAACATTCTCCTTCACCGTTCCTGACTGGTGGAATGATCTTCCCACCCCCATCCGGAATGCTGGATCCCTGTCAAATTTCAAGCAACAACTGAAAACTCATCTCTTTCAACTCTACTTGACTACTTAAAAAAAAATAATAATAATAATAATAATAATAATTCACTTTTTCCAAAATCTTCATCTTTCTCTATATCTTTCTCTCCTTCCCTTGCTAGCTTGTACTTATTTGAACAATGCCTGAGACTTGGTGTTATTGGCACTTCCTCTGTATGTTTGCCTCTTCAAGATTAATCGCTTTATGTACTCCCCAATTGTAAGTCGCTTTGGATAAAAGCGTCTGCTAAATGACTAAATGTAAATGTAAATGTAAATATAGCAGCTTAATCACTTGAAGAACCACTGAAGAACCATACAGGAGCTTAACAGGTTCTGTATATGGTGCTATAGCCCCTCAGTCATGCCAAAGAACCAGTGAAGAACTGCTGAAGAACCACTGAAGAACCATACAGGAGCTTAACAGGTTCTGTATACGATAGTGGTGCTATATAGCCCTCAGTCATGCCAAAGAACCAGTGAAGAACTGCTGAAGAACCACTGAAGAACCAGGATTTGGTGCTACACAGCCCCACAAGTGGTTCCCCTATGATTACGAGCCAAATAACCACTTTTAGAGCTATATAGCACAATTTTTAGAGTGCACAGTATTTATGTAAAGTGTTTGTAAAGTCTCAGTTTATGTATGTGTAGTCAACTATGTATAGTATTTATAGTATATGTACAATCAGATGGTTAACTGTTGTATGGCTCTATTGTTTTTCTTACTCTATTGTTTTTATTAACTGGTAGTAGCACCGTAGTCCTGCGAGACAAAATTTAATTCCACTATATGTCCACACATGCAGCAGAATGACGATAAAGCTCGACTTGACTTGATGTCCATTCTGATACATACAAGGATTCAAGGATTCAAGGTTTTGTAAATGTAAACATTTTAATTGTATTATATTATATTATCTGAGCTGTCTGTAACGCATAATTAGGTTAACATTTCAATAAGGCGGCGTGTACTACAAATATGAGCATTCTAAAAATTGATATTTCAGCACTTGACAAACGGATAGCAACTCCTAAGTAGCACTTAAAACAGGGCTACGTGTGATTGTTAAGTACATTTTTGGGAAAACGCACGCAAAAAAATAACAAACGTTCGTAAAATGACTCTTAGAAAACGCTCTTAAGCGCTAAGCTCATTCGTTATCGGGAAACCCGGCCCAGATAAGGATGAAATTTACGTCATGCATGTGTAGTAAAAATACCAGTTTAATATAGAGCTATTATTTCAGCTCCGGGAATTAGTTATTAAATATTAAATATTGCTTGGTTAAAAGTAATATTAATATTTAACTTATTATACTGTATTAAGTGACCGTCCACGAACACTAGCCTCAGCATATCAACTTCGAGCTTAGGTAGCTTTCTCTTTATGGCAAATAAGGAACAAACTTCAAATCACATTCCAGAGACAATTCTTTATGAAATGAAAAATGGTTTATTCGTAATACTGCTATTCTAACATAAATGGATTAACTGATAACACACAAACATACATACATACAAAGACATGCATAAGGGATTTTGGTAAGTAATTCCTAAAATTAAAGTTAGCCCTTTTAGCTATTTAAGCGCTTGACTTGACCGGACAGATCACGACAGATGCCTTATTGCTCTGTTACTGCATTCAGATCAGATTCTACCAGTTCAATCAGCAATATAGATTTAGTTAGAATGTACTTGCTTGTTGACAAGAAGCAGGTTGGAAGTTGTTTGTTTCCTTCAAATGCGTTGCTCTGGTCTTTGTGCTCGGGAACCACGTGGGTTGGTTCGTGCGTCTCCGGGTGCTCTCGGGTGGAAACACGAGGAAGATGCTTTCCTTTCGTCCGTAGGCGTTCAGCTCGTTGTTCTTTGATGTTGTGCCTTCTAGCCTTCGAATAGATGGTTGGTTTAGTCGGTGTCGAGACAAAGTTCAGGTAAGAGCGCAGCAGGCAGAGAGTTACGAGGCGCAGCTCCAGCGATGTTAAAGAGAGATGTTCCAGAGAGAGTCACGCCATGTTTCAGAGAGAGCGATTTGCAACTGGCGCGTTGTTTTTCAACAGTCCAACTTGCTCCTCCCCACGGGCGGCTTGTCGAATCCGATGGTTCGTATGGGGCGGAGCCCCGCCCATGTCCAGGCTTGCTGGGTGGACCAACAGTTCTGTGATGTCTCATCACTTTTGGGAAGGATAACCTTTATCGATCTTTATACATGTATAATTATGCAGGGTATTAAATTTAACGGTCATCAACACAGTCTATCACATCTGAGTCTAGCTTTCTTTAGAGATCAAACACCGCATAATAATACACACATTACAGTTTATACCATTTAAAGCATGATTAAAATTCCCACATTGTCCTAAATAATTGGCACTCGAAATCATCACATCATGCCTATGAGGGAACAAGTACACATTAAATATCCATATATTTATTTTGTGTAGTTGCAATAGTTATACGTGTCAAAAAGGCAAGGAGTTTGGTTTTCCTTGGTCTGTCCGATGGAGAAGAATCCTGCTTTGTTGTTAAATGGGGGTTTGAACTATGCTCTGGAATGACTTGCAGCGGTGTCCAGAGCCATTCCCGGAGCCGTCCATGTACCTTTGCAGGCGTTAGTGATGGGATCAGTTGACCTTCTCCCTTTGCAGAGAGGAACTTGAGGAATAATTCACATTTCTGTTGCTGGGTTGAATTGTCTGTGTGTGTCTTCAGGTTGACATTGTGTTACACATCCCCTTTGTGTGGAGATGTACCCGATGGAACATCTTCAGGCACTGGAACAAGAGGAGAGAGAATGGACACACACAAGACACCAACGAGATCTCTATCACTGACTGAAAACTGGTGCAGGGTAATTTGGAAAGGCACAGGTGAGAAACTTGAGAAGACATAGGGCTAGTTTGTTTAGCATTGTTGACAATTGGGTCATTTTGACTGGTTTAATTGTCGGGGTTTCACGAGACGGTATGGGCATGATCTCAATCAGGTTGGTCACATTCTCGGGTTCGGATTCTTGGGTCGAGATTGTCCACGCCGAAAAGGCGAGGGATGCCTGACGCGTGCATTTGTTGAGAGACTCTTGAGCACGCGTTCACTCGCTTGTGTAGGAGGAAGGCCAGTGTCAAAGTCACAACATATCCTATAGTAGAGATACAAAGTGCCGTGTCAGCGGCAGACCAGGACCGAATAATTGGGCGCCAGCAGGCGGAAGGCGGCGATAGCTTCTAAAGCTGTGTCAACCGGTGTCAAGATCAATAAGCTGCGTTCCTTCCTCCTTGATCCTTTCTTCCAATTCTGGATCGAGGACAAAGGAATGCTGCTTGAAAAAGGGTGAGATTTCGATTTCGGCCTGATACTCGTCGTCGGTGAGGTGATACAATGCTAGTTCGTCAATATGGAGGATCGAGCCCTTAGGGACTGTGATCCATAAAGTTTGGTTAGGCAGACTAATGCGGCGTGGCGTGTCGTGTTGATCATATGTGAGGGTAGCCGTTCGGGCTGGGGTGTTCACCAGCCATCGGTTTCCGACAATTTCGCTTGTGTTACCTCAACCTGAGAACGTGGTGTTGCGTCGGCGGGGACAGCTAGCGTCGGGTCTCATGGCTTCTAAGCCACAGATGCCCTCTGTATTATCGCGTACGAAGGGTTTACTCGGGCAGAGGAAGTGAATGTCTTTAGTGAGCGTACACATCTTTAGGTTTGGAGCCAAGTACAACTGTTCGTTGCTATCGTGATACGCGACGACCTCGGAGTGTGGATTTTGACATAGGTGTTCCCTTGCCAAAATCCCACATTCACAACATCTTTAAGCCGATAAATATTATTCGCATCGATAATAGGCAAACTGAGAAGAACGCCAGATCGCCTGCTTCCGGGTCTCACGACAAGGGAATGGCGCTACCCAGGAAAAGGCGAGATGGGTTTGAATGGGGCTAGGGGGCCCCTGGTGGCCGTTAAGATGTTCTGGACAAGGCTAAGGGGTATCAGATAATGTGGAATCCTACCCATGGCTAGGCTATCGATTGAGGAACTCACTTCGCGTAGCATGTCGGCCATGAGCATAGTTAGGAGTTGCGTTTGGGCTAAATCGCCTTGCACTACTGAGAATAGTTTATTAATAGACTTGATAGTTTGGTTTAGGAGGCTACTATGTGTGTTTAGAACTGTGATCGTGCCATTCAGGGATTTTCCGAAAGTCTGTAGGGCGTGGCTCTGAACTAGGAGCTGTTGTCGTATCCCAGGCATTTCGGCCTGGATTTCACCCACATGTCGCCTGACAGTAGCTAGATTAACGGGCGTTAGCAGTGTTCATGCCAATGTTGAACAGAGTTCCTACAGCCGCAGCAGCCCCAACAGGGCCCCCAAAAATCCGCTTTGGTGCCGGTTGTACCCGCTGAGGTCAGCCTGGGTTACAGTTAATTGCAGCATGTGGTTCACATCTGCTTGGGCATGGGCAAGGACTTCGAGTCCAACGGGCTCCAGCCCAAGAGGTTTGGGTGACTGGGAGGGTGTAGTGAACTCTGTAAACATCGCGGGATCTAGTCTAACATACACCTTTTGGGTGTAGGTTTTACAGTTCGTTATTATTAGTAACCCCGGCTGTTCACGGAGTACGATCCCTGAGGCTGGTCCGGGCGCTGCCACTTCTGGCTGGGGCATGGCCCCAATCACGCAGAGACACAGGGCGGCGAATCGGAGCATCTTCCTGGTGATTGAACAGAAAGAGGCATAATTAGCGGTGACGATCATACTTTGGCGGATTTTTTCGATCGGTTAACACCAGTTCTTACGACCTTATTGACGGAGGTCGATCTCACTTTCAGGACCTGTATTCAAGGATTGGTTAAGGGGGTTCAAAGTGAGAGAGAGGAAAGGAAAACACAAAGTGAGACACGAAGGAAAGAAACCAAAAAAAAAAAATTAAGACAAAAATTCAAAATCAAAATCAAGCAAAAAAAAAAATTTTAAAAACAAAATTGAGGGTAACTCCTCGCTACTAGATTGGTCCTAGCAGTGCTGTGGAGGAGAGAATATGGGTTGTGTCTAAGCATGGTTGCTATATGTTTTCCTAACATATCAATACTAATGCTTGTGTGGTGCATATGGTGCGTGTGGTGCATATCGGTCTGTGTCAGTGGGTCTGATCTTCCCCCTTTCCATGTCGGCTAGAGCCCAGGGGCCTCTTTATCTGGTTTCGATGGACCCATCGAAGGACTGGCTCGCTGCGCCTTGTCTGATTTTGATTCGATAGGCAACAGGTGAGAGCTTGTCTACAATCTCATGGGGTCCCGTCCAGTGAGGTAGGAACTTCTTTGACAGGTGATGGGGAGCATTCGGCCTTGGTCGGGCGAAACTGTAGTACCACACTTGATCTCCGACATTGAGCTCATGGTGAGAGGCCTTTTGGTCGTAGTAGGCTTTTCGGCCTTCCGCGCCGTTGTAGCTGCTGTTGCGAAGGCGAAAGTTGTTCTCAGGTGCTGATGTAACTCTTCCAGGTACTGGTGAGTGTTGTAGGCGGTGACGAGGTTCAGGTCACCAGGTTGGTACAGCAGGTGTAGTGGTAGCGTCATGTTTCTCCCTGTCATCATTGTGAACGGGGGTATTCCGGTAGATTGATGGGGTGTGGCTCGAGCGGCCATCAGTACCAGAGGGAGTTTAATGTCCCAATCCTTTTGATTGGTGGCTACGTATTTTTTAACATGCTGACCACTGTTCTGTTAGCCCGTTCCACTTGACCGGAAGAAATTGGGTGATGGCTTATGTGGAGTTTGGCCTGTATGCCCAGGAGTTTCCATCGTCTTGCATAATTTCAGCGGTGAAGTGGGTTCCGCGGTCGGAGTTGACCCTTAAAGGCAGTCCGAATCTTGAGAAGATATGGTTCAATAACAGACAGGCTGTTGTTTCTGCTGTATCGTTGGGAGCTGGGAGGCACTCTATCCATTTTGTGAATTCGCAGACCACGGTGAGGAAATATTTGTTGCCCGCGTCGACCGTGGTAGGGGTCCTACCCAGTCTATTTGGAGGTCCGACCATGGGAAGGTCATTCCTTTCCTTTGCAGTGGTGCTCGGTGGTTTGGATTTGCCGGTTGGAACTGGCAACACACCAGGCATCCTTTAACGTATTCTGCTACGTCTTGCTGCATGCCAGGCCAGTATGCTACTTGCTTGAGTGTTTCATAGGTGGCCTTGACTCCGTGGTGTCCTGCGCATGGTGCATCGTGTGCGTGTGTCAACATCATCCCCCTTTGGCCATGAGGGACTACGAGCCTTGGAGCAGTGGATGGCTCAGGGACATACGTGAGGACACCGTCTAGATGCAGCATGTGCTTGATCGAATGGAGGTCGGAGGATGTTTGTAGGTCCGAGGTGGAAATGGGATTTTCCAAGGGGTCGGACAGGTGTGCTACAATGGACTGTATGGCTGAGTCCGTATGTTGGAGGGTGAGGAGGTCTTCAGCAGCGAACTGAGGCGACAGGGAGATGTGGGAGGAGGCAGGTGTGTGCCCACTCGGCACTTTGGCGGCGGGTCACCGCTGCCACAGTTGGGTGGGTGGGCGGCCATGAAATGTCCAGGACTCTCCCTGTAATGCCCCTGCTTTGGCGAGGGCATCGGTTTGGTCATTTAAGTCTTTGTCTTGTCCTGGTTGACGTGAATGACCTCTGACCTTTTCAATAAGCGACCATGTCGTGTTCAGTGACGATGGCGTCGCTTGCTTGGAAGAGTTCCTGGTGCTTGACAGGCTTGTTGTTAGCTGTCTTGAATCCATTCCTCTTCCATCCAGTTAGATGGCATATGAAACTTAGACGGGCATAGTTCGAATCGGTACAGATGAGGAGTTCTCTGATTTTGTGGGTTGCAGCCACTTGTAGTGTGATGAGGATGGCTGCTATTTCTGCATATTGTGATGATTGTGGGCCAAGTTTGAGTTGCTGCGGTGGGCACGGGTCATTGTTGAGCCAGACCACACCCGCCCCGCTTGTAACTTGCCCTCGCGATTGTATGAGCAGCCATCGACATATGCTGTGGGCATTCCTGTACACACATTCTCCTCGAAGTACCGATGATTTGTCGCGGTCGTGGCAGTTCTTTTGGCTCTGCTGAGGTGTCCAGCGTGTCCGTTGAACAGTTTTGGCATGCCGCAGCCCGTTTCCCAGTGAGGATTTGTAGTTCTGGGCATATCTTGCCTCCACATCCCGTCCTTGGAGTGTCATTAGCCAGGTAGCTATGCGTGCGTTGGTTACCACGCCATCTCTGATTCGTTGACTGTTGAGGAAGGTAACTGGCTGGTGGCAAGTTTCGATGATGACTTTCTGTGCACCGATGTAATTAGAGAAACGCTGAATGCCCCACACAGTGCAAAGTAAAGCTTTTCGCAGTGTGAATATTTGCATTCTGGGGAAGCAGCGTTTTGCTGGCATAGCGACCACTCGCTTGTCCTTATCATGGAGCTGGTATAGACCCGCACTGAGGCACTGGTCAGAGAATCCCGCGTCCAGATAGAATTCCTTCCCTGGGTCTGGGTAGGCGAGGCATGGAGCAGAGCGCAGGCACTGTTTGAGCTGGCTCATAGCTGTGTCCTGGGCCTTTGTCCAAACAAAAGGTTCGTCCTTTTTCAGGAGGGAAGTTAGTGGTCGTGCGATGTCAGCGTAGTTTTCGATGAACTGTCGTGAGTAATTGCACACTCCCAGAAAGCTTCGCAACTCAGAGGCGTTAGTTGGTGTTTTTATGCTTTGGATTGCTTGGGCACGTTAGATTGTGGCTCAATGCGCCGTTTCTTCCGACGAGCAGTCCAACATAATTCACCTTGGTTTTGCACCATTGTCCTTTGTGAAGGGCGATTTTAGCCCCGCTGTTGTCAGCTGGTTTAGGACATGGTCGATTTCTTTGAGGTGGTCTTCCACACTTGAACTTTTCATTAAGACGCCGCTCACGAGACGAGGTTGCCTCGGACTCTGGCGTCAGGGCATGCTTTGTTAAGGAAAATGTTAAATTCTGCCGGTGAATTGGCATAGCCAAAGGGACACCGTGTGAAGGTGTACTGTCGGTCGAAAGTGAATGCCAGCTTATGTTGGTCGTCGGGTGGACAGGGATCGTCCAAAACCCGGAGGCGACGTCCAATGTGGACAGGATCGTCGAGCCTTTGATTTTTGGTATTTCTTGGTCCAACTGGGTCATAGGCCATCGTGACAATGGTACTTGCTGATTCAACTTGCGGTAGTCGATAGTGGGCCGCCATTTGCCGTTGGGTTTTAGGACTGGCCATATCGGGGCAGAATATGTACTGTTACAGGGCCGGATGACCCCCTTTTCCAGCATGGAGTCAACAATTTCTTGCACTGGCTCATATGACGCTATCGGAATCTTGTACTGTCGCACAAAGGTGGGTGGTGCATTTGGGTTTGTCGGTATGCGCACTGTGGATGTTTGTCAATCCACAATCTAGAGAGTCCTTTGCGAAAGAGTCCTTGTACTTCAGCAGAACTTCTTTGAGTCCTTGGCGCTCCACTTCGTTGTGGAGGGCATCCGCGTCACTCAAGATCTGTTGAATTTGAGTATTGAACCCGGCGAGGGTTCTTCTGCAGTTAAGTCATTAAAGGGGCTTTGGGCCTCGCTGGTCACCCGTGTAGGTGGTTCTGTCGCAGGCTGGGTTGAGACAGCATAGACAGTGAGGTGAGTGTCATCCATTAGTTCTGACCGGCAGACGCTTTCTCTGGACACTGGCAGGATTGAGGTGATGGCAATGACTTCATGAGGTTTTGTGAATGTTATAGTGTCATTGTATCCATCTGACATTAGTTGGGCTGGTATGGGGCCTATGACAGGTACCATCAGTTCAAAGTCATGGAATGCCTGGTTGATGAGCCATCCCAGGTGGCTGGCTTTTGGGACGTGGATGTCTTGGGCCATACAGTTATTGAACAACACATATATCGCACGAGATGACACTTCAATGAGAGGTGTAGCTTCCAGAGTCAGTCCGAGTTTTAGGCAGGTTCTGGAAGGTTGGAAGAAGCTCAGCTTACTGTTGAGAGTTTGGCCAGGTCGCATGTTGAGGCGGACACTGACGCTTTTGCTGTAGGCAGGTATTGTGGCTCCTTGTTCCGTAATCATAGCGCATGCGTCCGGCATGGTTTGACCGGATTGGAGGTTCTTGAGATTGACTGAAGTTGTCAGTTGGTGTGACAGGGGAGCCCATATGATGTTGTTTACAGTGTCAATGTGAGCATTGAGTCGAACCATGATATCCGCTCCAATGTAGATGTCATGCGGCAGGTCTGGAATGACGAGGAAGTAGTGACTCAGCTGTCTGTTGTTCCATCGTATGTCCAGAGCGCAGATGATCTTGGAGGTGGCCATGGTTGTCGACCAGGGACTGAGAGGGTAACGCTGTGCTTAGTGACATGTGGTAGACTTTGACAGCTCTGCTTCAATGTTTTGAATAGCTTCAGGCTGATGGCTGAGTTCTCTGCCCATAGGGCTAGTGCTGCCTCGGACACTGATGTGCCATGAACCTCTATCTCAGTCATGATTTGAAGGAGGCCTGTGTTTGGTTCAGGCTCGTGCAGCGAGCAGAGGAGAGGGTCGTTGGCGTTTGTGCTCGGCCCAGACCTGGGCTCTGTTACTGCTTCATCGGTCATTGACTTAGGGGTAGTGTCTGTGACTTGACACTGTGACTCATTGGAGTCTAATGACTTGTAAGGCAGAGGCTCACGGACTTGTGTCCAAATCTTTAGGTGCTTGAAGTCTATTAGGGGTTCAAAACGATTAAGCAAATCTTTTCCAATGAGGAGCGGCACGTGTTGAGTGTTGACACGATAACGGGATGGACGAAGTCCATGGGTCCCACTGTTAGATGGATTGGGGCTACATGTTTTAGTTGTAAGCCCGTGTGAGAGTATGCTTGTACGTTTAGTTCGCACCTTTGGAGCTTGAGGGTGCCATTAGTCCTCTTCGTTAATTCTTGGACTTCTTTGAGAAGTTCTGTAGACATTAGAGTGATGTCGGCTCCTGTGTCCAGAAGGGCTTCGACTCTGATGTGTCGTTCGATGATGATGGAGAGGTAGAACTTTCTTGCTATACCCTTTTCAATGAGATCGCCTAGGAGTTGAGGAACTGGAGTTTGGGAGGAAATATTTAGGATGTCAGGGCTGACTTGGCGTTCTTTGGAGGAGTGGCAGATGACTAAGACAGCGCTTTCAGGAACTTGAGGATTTTCAACAGCAGGTGTCTGCTGAATGCTGCTGGAGTTTGGAGTATTGGGTGCTGAGTTAGTGTTTAACTCTGTTGCTGGATTTTCAGGTGGGGCTTCATGTCCATCTGAAGTTAACGTGTTTATTGTACTCTGAGACTGAGGTGAGTGCTGTTTTCTGTGGCTGGTTCGTTTGTCTTGTCGCTGCTTTCTCGTCCGTCAGCTAGTCAGGCTGAATCCGGGTTTCCTTTCTTTTCCCACTTCTTATCTTCCTCTTTTCGTTGAAAGAATTCCTTCATCATCATTTCCATCATCTTCTGTGAGTCGAAGTGCGGTGGTGTTTTTGTTCTTGTATGGACTCAGTTGGAGCTTGGTCACTTTGGAACCTTGGTGAATTCCTTCGTCGATTCCTTGGGCTGGTCGCCTTAGGGTGAGTCTGTCGCTTTCCGTTGGAGTTTCCATTGGATTCCCATGAGCGTTGCTCTCTTGGGTTCCGCGATCTCTCCATTGCCTTTCCTGAGGCCTTGCTTGGTCCCATGACTTATCCCAGTGTCGTCCAGGTGAGCGTTGGCGTCACGTGGTCCATCCCATCGGTCATACCTCTGTTTAGGTCGGGTTCCAGCGTGTGAGTCTCGTTCTCTGTTGGACGGGGTGCATTCCACTCCTGTGTGGTGGCTTAGCACTGTCTTGGCGTTGGGTGCCCTCCAGCGCCAGTTCTTGGTGTTGAGTGTTGAACTCAAGAACTGCTGGGGTTTTGCGCTCTTTTCTGAGGCCATCTTTTTGTTTGCCGTGAGGCTTTTTGCACCAAGTCTCGCAACTGCTGAATGTTCATTGTTCGTGGGCATGCGAGAACGCCAAGATGGTGGCTTATGCCAGGATGAAGGTTCCTCAGGAAGAGAGTTTTAAAGTTCAGTTCCTCTTCCATGTCAGATTCGTTACGAGTTCCAAAATATGCTTGTCTGAGTCGACTGTAGTAAGCTTGAGGAGTGTCGTGGACGTCCTTGTCTCGTCTCCAGGGCAGCCACTAAGCCTTGATCGGACTCAGGGTCAGCAAACTCTTTAATTAGGGCCTTTTGAAGCCGTTGATAGTCAGTCTTTGTGTTAACAGGCTGCCGGTCAAGGAAGCTGCGCACTTCAGGACTGGATGTCGTTCGGAGTAAGTATAGTTTATCTTTGTCCGTAACGTTAGGTCGCATTTCCAGATGGAAATCAATATCTTGCAGATAAGCGTGGACATTTTGGCTGTTTGGCAAGCTGGGGTTGAATTTTCCGATGTTTCGGGCGAGCTTGTCAAGATCTTTAAGGTCAAGCCGTGCACTGACCTCGCTGGCTGGCTGCAGCAGATTCTTTGGTTCCGTCGTGATATAGCGTTCTTCCGACGGCGCTGGTGAATGTTTTAACACCATCCCCTCTATCTTGGTTCACGTGTCGGTCTATGAACAGGTGATCCAGTCCTGCTTGGCAGGGGTGCCGTTGGTGCACGCTCTGTACTTGACGGCTCACGGCGTAGTTCATAAGCATGCCTGAGTTCCTCTTGGAGACTTTCAGACTCCTCTGTGACGTAGTCGAGCTGTCGTGTTAGGCGGCTGATCTCATTCCTTGACTCAGCCAAATGAACTTCGAGGGCCTTGATTCTGCTGTTTTGTCCCTGAAGTCAGTCTTTGCCTTCTCCAGTAGCTTCTCTGCATACTGTAGCTTGTCTGCACAATCAGCGAAGTCCTCTTTGATCTGCTGCATTTCGTGGCTGGTAGCTTCTAGAGTCTCTTTTAGCCTGTTGGTCTCCTCCTCGTGTCCTGCTCCACCTCATCGGTCCCTTCCTGTCGTACCTGAGCTTCACGTTCCAGCTGCTCTATGCGTCGTTGGGCGCTTGTCAGCTCCTGCTGGCGTTGTCGGCGTGCTTGTCGCTCAGTTTGAGGGTGGCGATGAGTATGTGGCTTAAGAACCGGTGATCTTGGCTAATTCTCTGGGACTGTAGTTTTGACTTGGGTCTTGTCCCATAATGCTTGCGATGCTGTCATCTAGTTGATTCTGTGTCTGATGTTGGAGTGTTTCAGCAGCTTTAGGGAGTATGCTGCCCATTGTAACACTTAGCCACATTTCCAGTCCTTCCCAGTGACCGACATGTTCTGTTTCGTGAGACATGTTCTGGCGGGTCAGGGGGATCTTGGACCGAACTGACACAGACCTTGAATAGGAAACAAAGCAAAAACAAAACACAAACAAAACAAACAGGGGTGTAAATGTGCAGAGTGTAGTGTATGCTAGTGTTGATTGTGTCTCTGTGTTTGTGGTCCTCTGGCAGGTGCTTCTAATTGTAGTCTCTGCAGATAAATTATTGGGCACACACAAAGGCAGCCCCGCTGTGAAGCAGAGAAAGAAAAACACACACACAGAATGGGTACACAAGGACAATAGCACTAAACAGGTCTCTCTTTTAATAGCAGATTTTCTTCGTTTCGCTTTGTTAATTCTGATTTAGAAGGGCGCTTCTAATCAGAGGATTGTAGGCGAGATTTTCTCTTTTGTAATAAGACTGGTATTGCTATTCCAATTTTCTCCTTGGAGGAAAATAACAGCAATGACAGTACTTGTCCCTTAATGGCAGGATTTTATACATGACGCTGGTCAGCGTATGTCACGCGTGTTAAAACTTTTGCCGATGTCTATCTTCTCATTGCACCTGCTTTAACCTGGGGAATAGGATTTCACAATAGAGGGTAAAAGGGTAAACAGTGTTGAATGTAGTTCTCAAGTTTCACATACATATCTGTTCAATTGTAACATTTCGCTCTATTCGTGATTTTCCCGCCAAGTCTTAAGCAAACAAGTCAAATTGGAAGTTAGTAACAGGGAAAAGAAAAGAGATTAAGATTTATTCCCAAGATTTAAAACTAATACGTTGGCACAAGGTGGTGCTGTTGAGTCTATATGCTTAGGTTGGTTTGGCTGTTTACAGGATAAACCAACTGACCTAGGTTGAGAAACCTTAACTCCCTTTTGGGGTTTTCTAATTAGAAGGTTACGTTTTATGCTCCAGATTGGTGGAAAGTGATTTTGACTGTGTGGTTTCACTGTCACTTCTCCAACACAACACTAGGGGGAGCACTATCTACTCTCAGGCCTAAGTAAGAGGACTAATTTTAATTTAATAAAATTGTTTTAATTAAATTATTATTAACTTTACTTGAGTCAATCAGCTCACCTAAGAAAATGAAGTATGGCCTACAGATAGAGCCAGACTTGTATTTAAGTTTGAAATTTGGAATTAAAAAGAATTTGGTTTCTAATTAAAATTTATGATGTTATAATTAAAATTAATAGGATTCACTTAGGATTAGAATTTACAAATGCAATCTGCAATTGAGTTGACAAACCAATATTGTTGCAAAATGTAAACAGGAAGTGTAATTAATTATTAAATGTAATTAGAATTTTCAATTCATAATTAATTATTAAATTAATTTACAGCTTCTAAATCACTAGTTTTGGATTCCCATAATAGTAATTCAAATAATTTCCAAACTTAAGCATTCCTCTCGTCATTAACAAAAAGATTAACAATAAAATAATTAATAACTAATCTGTATCCTACTTGTGAAATTAAAAATTTCCCTCTTGATAACTTAAGGCTCTATTGTAGTGGTCAAATTATAAGGCGTTTATGGTTCATAAATGGATGCTATTGTTGCTGGAAGCAGGAATTGAAAATTCATTAAATGAAATTAATTCAAAATTAATTTGTAATCAATTGTGACATTCAACTAACAATTAAAAATTCCTAACAATAGCGCTTATCCATTGATGTGTTTTAAAATCATAAAAGCCATTATAATTGAATGAGGTCAAACTCACCATATAATCAACAGTATATTAAACCATTTTCTAATAACCCACCAGTTATTAAGCTGGTCCCACAAAAGGTAAAAGACTTTAATCAGCTGTTATATTAAACCAACCTGTGAACTTGTTAACACTGATGATTGGGAAACATTAACACAGCCAACTTAAAACGTGTTAGTCTTTTAAATGAGAGACTAGAGAGAGAGAGAGAATTAGTGTTAGCTGTGAACCACATTTCCACCAAAACACTGCATTCAAGCTTTAAATGCTATGTGCTAATCACTAGCCGTAATGCTACCGCATTGCATTTGCTACGCTGCTAAACTTCTTTGTTTCAGTTTAGCTTATATGCGGCTAAATCTCCACGTGGCTGAACTGGTCGCTATGACGACTCAGTGCCTGTAGGCAGAAGAAAAATGTGCTTCACGCTTCAGACTTGAATTTTCTATAGCACATATAATCTCACTCATTTAGGCGAGATACATTTATCTCGGGTTACTTATAACCCATCAAAGCCTCGGCGGGCTATTTATGCGAATATTTGTCTGTTTAGACCGCACTCATAAACACAAACAATCGATTGCGCAATCTCCCTTTCTCAAAACGACTGGCCACTTCCTTTGAGCCGTGCGTTGAATTCACTCGTGAAATCAAATGGCTGAGAATGATTTAAATAGCTTTTTAAACATTCCACACCGGGATTTGAAAATATAGCGGAGTTTGAAAGTGGGACACGCACTTACAAATCAAACTATACAGGCCTTCACCAGAGCTCAAACGAGGGACACGCTCATTTGTCTCTTTGATGCGCTTTAGAGCGACTTTTACTTATTTACTGCAGTTTCTTCTCACAACTCGAGTTAAACAAATACCCTTTCATTCAAACACACTGTGTTTCACAAACCAAGAATGCAATACCACAAATAACCGCTTTTCCTGTATTTACTCAGTTTTTCCGGATAAAATTGAGAAATACCCTTTTGCCTCTGGTTTGATTTTCAGATTAATCCTTAATTGCCAGCATCCTCCACCATTTGTAGTAAAAAACCAGTTTAATATAGAGCTATTATTTCAGCTCCGAATTAGTTATTAAATATTAAATATTGCTTGGTTAAAAGTAATATTAATATTTAACTTAGTTATACTGTATTAAGTGACGTCCACGAACACTAACCTCAGCATATCAACTTCGAGCTTAGGTAGCTTTCTCTTTATGGCAAATAAGGAACAAACTTCAAATCACATTCCAGAGACAATTCTTTATGAAATGAAAATGGTTTATTCGTAATACTGCTATTCTAACATAAATGGATTAACTGATAACACACAAAACATACATACACACATGCATAAGGGATTTTGGTAAGTAATTCCTAAAATTAAAGTTAGCCCTTTTAGCTATTTAAACGCTTGACTTGACCGGACAGATCACGACAGATGCCTTATTGCTCTGTTACTGCATTCAGATCAGATTCTACCAGTTCAATCAGCAATATAGATTTAGTTAGAATGTACTTGCTTGTTGACAAGAAGCAGGTTGGAAGTTGTTTGTTTCCTTCAAATGCGTTGCTCTGGTCTTTGTGCTCGGAACCACGTGGGTTGGTTCGTGCGTCTCGGGTGCTCTCGGTGGAAACACGAGAGATGTGGATGCTGCCGCGTGACGCCACAGAAAGCTTTCCTTCGTCCGTAGGCGTTCAGCTTCGTTGTTCTTTGATGTTGTGCCTTCTAGCCTCGAATAGATGGTTGGTTTAGTCGGTGTCGAGACAAAGTTCAGGTAAGAGCGAGCAGGCAGAGAAGTTACGAGCGCAGCTCAGCGATGTTAAAGAGAGATGTTCCAGAGAGAGTCACGCCATGTTTCAGAGAGAGCGATTTGCAACTGGCGCG
Source organism: Gymnocypris eckloni scoliostomus (assembly GCA_027564155.1). Taxonomy (NCBI): domain Eukaryota; kingdom Metazoa; phylum Chordata; class Actinopteri; order Cypriniformes; family Cyprinidae; genus Gymnocypris; species Gymnocypris eckloni. Next base: position 27,379,718 of record CM050424.1, on the reverse strand, counting down.
TTGTTTTCAACAGTCCAACTTGCTCCTCCCCACGGGCGGCTTGTCGAATCCGATGAGTCGTATGAAGTGAGCCCGCCCATGTCCAGGCTTGCTGGGTGGACCAACAGTTCTGTGATGTCTCATCACTTTTGGGAAGGATAAACTTTATGGCTCTTTATACATGTATAATTATGCAGGGTATTACAATTTAACGGTCATCAACACAGTCTGTCACATCTGAGTCTAGCTTTCTTTAGAGATCAAACACCGCATAATAATACACACATTACAGTTTATACCGTTTAAAGCATGATTAAAAATTCCCACATTGTCCTAAATAATTGGCACTCGAAATCATCACATCATGCCTATGAGGGAACAAGTACACATTAAATATCCATATATTTATTTTGTGTAGTTGCAATAGTTATACGTGTCAAAAAAGGCAAGGAGTTTGGTTTTCCTTGGTCCGTCCGACGGAGAAAAATCCTGCTTTGTTTTAAATGGGGGGGTTTTGAACTATGCTCTGGAATGTAGGCTTGACGGTGTCCAGAACCATTCCCGGAGCCGTCCGTACCTTTGCACGAGAGCGTTAGTGATGGGATCAGTTGACCCTCTCCCCTTTTGCATGGAAGGGAGGACTTTTGGGTAATAATTCATTTCTGTTGCTGGGTTGGAATTCTCTGTGTGTGTTTTCAGGTCGACATTGTGTTACACATGTGCATGTAAAAAATTACATCATACATGTGCATGTAAAAAAAAAAAATGTGTTGTGTCCTTAATAGCAACTTGTGTTGAATTTTGTTCTGAAAATCGATGACTTGCTCTTGGTTTGAACAGTTCCCCAGCTAAAGTTTGTGTACCAGTGTAGATGCCTGTAATTAGCACTTTGACAATCATTGTGTTTGATGTTAGGAAGATGCACAAATCCCGATCCTGGAATGAGCTGCAAACAAAGGCTCTGTGTTTGGCCCATTTCTTCTGACAGTGAGGGCAGAGGAGATGTTCGTCCTGTGGGATGTGTAGCAATGTTTCCAAATCTGATCTGGGTAACAGAAAACAATGAGAACGGCCTGATGCTTTCTTAACTCTGTAAATATTCATGTTTCCTTTCCTTTTCTTTTGTTAATTGACACGCCGGGCTCATTATTTCTGGTTTGAATTCATTTGGGGCGAATGATCTCGGAAAGACATGATGCTCTGTGATTGTAACAATGTTCTCAGATCGCTAATAGCTGCTAAGAAAAACTGTTTCTCCAGCATCATCCCTTTCATCATAACCAGACCAAGTTAAGTTTCAAAGAAAACATCCCATTCGGCTCTCCAGCGGAGCTTTAACATCTGAAGAACAGACACACTGCCTGTGTTTTCCACTGGAGAAGTTCCTCGCTGGATTCACACAGTTCAGTGGGTTTTGGAGTGTTTTCAAGGAGCAGCTCCTGGAGACAAGAGCGTTTATCTGTGGTGCAGTCAGGGCTCCTCCAGGGGCCGCCCGGGGCCGCCTGAGGAAACAATTCCCTTCCGTTTGCTGGCCGCGGGGCGTTCAGGGCCACCCTATGATAGAAAAGAGAAAAACTGGCTCTTTTATTGATAGACTTCTGCTGTTCTTCAGCATACGGATAAAGACTGACGTAATGCATTGTGTTCGGTTTCTTGATGGGGCAGGTCACCCGGAAATAAACATTTTATCTCACCCTCATTTCACATCTTTCTTCTGTGGAACACAAAAGAAGATAGTTTTAGTTTATCCATACAGTGGAAGTCTATGGGTTTCAATGTTGATTGGAAACCAATGTCTGGGTTACTATTGTATACTGAAAACTTACTAACCCTAACTAAAAAATAAATAACAATGAAATAAATTAAAATACTTAAAAATGTATATATATATATATATATATATAACACACACACACAGCATATATTTTGAAAATATTTACATGTATTTACATATGTATATATATTTATATTAATATAATTCATATCATATATAAATATATTTAATATATAAATGTAACATATTTGTATTAAATATATGCATGCATGTGTGTGTATATATATATACATAATAAATATATACAGTACACACATATATTCTGTAAACAAAACGTTTGACAACACTAATATATACATTCACTGGCCACTTTATTAGGTACACCTTGCTAGTACCGGGTTGGACCCCCTTTTGTTTTCAGAAATGCCTTGATTCTCTGTGGCATAGATTCAACAAGGTGTTGGAAACATTCCTTTGGTCCATATTGACATGATCGAATCACACAGTCGCTGCAGATTTGTCGGCTGCACATCCATGATGTGAATTTACTTCCACCACATCCCAAAGGTGCTCTATTGTATTGAGATCTGGTTGCTGTGGAGGCCATTTTAGTAAAGTGAACTCATTGTAATGTTCAACAAACCAGTCTGAGATGATTTGAGCTTTGTGACATGGTGCTTTATCCTGCTGGAAGTAGCATCAGAAGATGGGTACACTGTAGTCATAAAAGGATGGACATGGTCAGCAACAATACTCAGGTAGGCTGTGGTGTTTAAACAATGCTCAATTGGTACTAAGGGCCCAAAGTGTGCCAAGAAAATATCCACCCACACAATTACACCACCACCAGCAGCCTGAAACGTTGAGACAAGGCAGGATGGATCCATGCTTTCATGTTCTTTACGCCAAATTCTGACCCTACCATCTGAATGTCGCAGCAGAAATCGAGACTCATCACATTTTTCCAAACTTCTATTGTCCAATTTTGGTGAGCCTGTGTGTTCTAGACTCCGTGTGCTGTTCTTAGGACAGGAGTGGCACCGGTGTGGTCTTCTGCTGCTGGAGCCCATCTGCTTCAGGGTTCGACGTGTTGTGCATTCAGAGATGGTATTCTGCATATCTTGATTGTAACGAGTGGTTAATTGAGTTACTGTTTTCTTATATCATCTCTAAGCAGTCTGCCCATTCTCCTCTGACCTCTGACATCAACAAGGCATTTTCATCCACACAACTGCCGCTCACTGGATATTTTCTCTTTTTTCGGACCATTCTCTGTAAACCCTAGAGATGGTTGTGCGTGAAAATCCCAGAAGATCAGCAGTTTCTGAAATACTCAGACCAGCCCATTTGGCACCAACAACCATTCCACGTTTAAAGTCACTTAAAGACTTTCACACAGAACTTCCCTATTCTGATGCTCGGTTTGAACTTCAGCAAGTCGTCTTCACCACATCTAGATGCCTAAATGCATTGAGTTGCTGCCATGTGATTGGTTGATTAGCAATATGTGTTACCAAGCAATTGAACAGTTGTACCTAATAAAGCGGCCGGTGAGTGTATATACAGTATCTCGCAGTTGTTGGCCTAATGGATAGAGCGTTGGGCTTGAAACCCGACCCGAGGTAACCCAAGGTTGTGGGTTCGAATCCCGGCTCTGGCAGGAAGTCCACGACTGCTCCCCGGGCGCTGCGCAGTCGGCTGCCCACTGCTCCAAGTGTGTACACTTGGATGGGTTAAATGCAGAGAACACATTTCACTGCTCATTATACTCTGTATAATTGTGTATGTGACAAATAAAGCTCATCCGAGCTTAAATTGTATAGAAGTGATTACACCCCTCACATATTTGTAAATATTTTATTATATCTTTTCATGTGACAATACTGAAAAAATTACACTTTGCTACAATGTAAAGTAGCGAGTGTGCAGCTTGTATAACAGTGTAAATTTGCTGTCCCCTCAAAATAACTCAACACATAGCCATTACTGTCTGAACCGCTGGTCACAAAAGTGAGTACACCCCAAAGAAAAAATGTCCAAATTGGGCCCAATTAGACATTTTATCTCCCTGGTGTCATGTGACTCGTTAGTGTTACAAGGTCTCAGGTGTGAATGGGGAGCAGGTGTGTTAAATTTGGTGTTATCGCTCTCACTCTCTCATACTGGTGACTGGAAGATCAACATGGCACCTCATGGCAAATCTGAAAAAATTATTGTTGCTCTACATAAAGATGGTGTAGGCTATAAGAAGTTTGCCAAGACCCTGAAACTGAGCTGCAGGACTATGGCCAAGACCATAAAGTGGCTTAACAGGACAGGTTCCACACAGAACAGGCCTCGCCATGGTTGACCAAAGAAGTTGAGATCACGTGCTCAGCATCATATCCAGAGGTTGTGCTTGGGAAATAGATGTATTAGTGCTGCCAGTATTGCTCCAGAGGTTGAAGGGGTGGGAGGTCAGCCAGTCAGTGCTCAGACCATACGCCACACACTGCATCAAATTGGTCTGCATGGCTGTCGTCCCAGAAGGAAGCCTCTTCTAAAGCTGATGCACAAGAAAGCCTGCAAACAGTTTGCTGAAGACAAGCAGACTAAGGACATGGAATACTGGAACCGTATCCTGTGGTTTGATGTGACCAAGATAAACTTATTTGGTTCAGATGGTTTCAAGTGTGTGTGGCGGCAACCAGGTGAGGAGTACAAAGACAAGTGTGTCTTGCCTACAGTCAAGCATGGTGGTGGGAGTGTCATGGTCTGGGGCTGCATGAGTGATGCCGGCACTGGTGAGCTACAGGTCATTGAGCGAACCATGAATGCCAACATGTACTGTGACATACTGAAGCAGAGCATGATCCCCTCCCTTCAGAGACTGGGACACAGGGTAGTATTCCAATATGAAAATGACCCAAAACACACCTCAAAAACAACCACTGCCTTGCTAAAGAAGCTGAGGATAAAGGTAATATGTGGGGCATCCACAAACTGAAGGTGGAGGAGCGCAAGGTCTCTAACATCCACCAGCTCCATGATGTCGTCATGGAGGAGTGGAAGAGGATTCCTGTGGCAACCTGTGAAGCTCTGGTAAACTCCGTGCCTAAGAGGGTTAAGGCAGTGCTGGAAAATAATGGTGGCCACACAAAATATTGACACTTTGGGACAAATTCCGACAGTTTCACTTAGGGGAGAGACGAGAAGAAGAATATTTTTTATTCGTCAGGTAGACTTTTATACAGAATATAACCAGCAGTGAAATTTGTGCACACACACCCAGAGCAGTGGGCAGCCTATGCTGTGGCGCCCGGGGAGCAGTTGAGGATTCGGTACCTTGCTTACCTCAGTCATGGTATTGAAGCTGGAGAGAACACTCGTTATTCACTCCCCTCATTGGGGAATGACAATTCCTGCCGGAGCCGAGATTCGAACCCACAACCTCGGGTTACAAGTCCGACGCTCTTTCCATTAGGCTACGACTGCCCCACATTTAATTTTAGCTAGTGTCTAAGACAACATTATTCATATTAACTTGGTGTGCTAAAATAACTCAATTAAAACTGAAATAAAAATGAATAATAAATATATAAACACATTTAAAAACAATACACACAACAAAATTACTAAAAGTGTAACTAAATTGAATAAAAACTGAAAATGTGCAAATAAAATTCATTAAAAATATTTACAACAGCTATAATATTATCTCAATGATACTAAAATAAAACTTACCTGCGTTCTAAATATATATTTTTTCATGTTCTTCAGAAGATATCAAGTAATACAGGTTTGAAACGCAATGAGGGCGAGTCAAATGATGACAGAATGATCATTTCTGTGTGAACTGAAACTTTATGATGTCGTTAATAGCCTCCAGCAGCGTTATAGGTTCAGACGTGACTTCTGTGTTTAAAACATCAAAACTATTTCTACTGTTCACTCTTCGGAGAATAAGCTTTTTGATAATTAATAGTGGTTTAAAATGATGAGGTGAATTTCAATGAATCAGCCCTTAATTAATTAGCTACACAATTTTAAAGCCGTTTTTCCATCTGACTGCTCTGACTGCATTCCTTTCGGACATCTATTACAGCAGCTTCAGCTTTGTCAGGCATCATTATTTTCAAATTGGGCTTGTCGGCTCACAGGTTTGAAAAAGAAAGGCATTAAAACTCCCCATCCAGTAAGAATGATCACATCCATCTCGTGGACAGGGTGTGATAAACTACTGTTCAGATGATTGTCTCAGATTAGATGCAATGTCAATTTTATTTCAGCATGAAATGTCACATAAGTATCTCGCAAGTCTCGTTCTGTGATGACAGTGTGTTGGGAAACTGGTAAATGCAGCTAGAAAAACAAGCAAACCTCGTTTTACTGCATTCTCCCCAGACAAAACATCAGTGGTGAAACTTTGCACTTGAAATCTGAAAATGCCTTGCTACCAGTAAAGTTTTTACACCTCAAAGCTGACTGCAGGTGTAAATCGGATCAGGACAGCGGGCCAGAGCTCATGCAGACGGCAGCAGGATCAGCTTCTGTTTGCATGTGTTTGCAAGGGAAAACAGGCACAATATGAGCTCCCTGAGCCACTAGGCTCCTGTCACCTCTGGATTTCATTGTCAGCATCCAGCGAGAGGGAATTTTGGCTTGGCCTATCATGTAATGCTCCCTGGACAAGCAACTGAGCATGTGATCCACCAAATCCCAAAACACTGCTGGACTTGACCTGGACTGTGTTTTTCAGTGTGCTGGGCAGATTCACTCTTGCATACGATAGTAGTATATCTTCTGTATTAAAGCTGTGGAATTTCCGCATTCTGAATAGAAGCTTGGTCTCATGAAAATATATATACTGTAAATAGTATACCAAATAAAAATGTGGTATTGATACACAGAAAATGACTTTGGCGTGCATATAAAACACAGGTTTCGCATGCACATGATTTGCATCTACCACAATTGCATTGAATATACACGCCAAAGTAAACATTTGCGTATCAATACCACAAGTTATTGTTTTTATTTGGCATACTTTTTATACGCACTTTCATGAGATTTTTTTTTTTGGGGGGGGGGGTTCAGTATCATAAAAACATATTAAAGTGCCACAGAGAGCATCACAACTTTTCAGCAGAATCAATGTAAATGATTAATAGTAGTTTCTGCATATTAAACTGGATGAAGATAAATTATATATATATATATATATATATATATATGGAGAGCTCTTTTCCAAAACGCTATAAATCCATTTTAATAGTTTTCATGAAAATGAAATTTTTTTACCTAGACCCATACATTTTGTTAATTGTTAAACAATGATTGTTAAATGAAACAACAATATTGTCGATTATAAATGCAATTTTTTTTTTTTTTTCAAAACGCTACAAATCCATCCTTTTTTTTCATGTTGGTTTATGTCTTTAAAAAAAAGGAGAACATGCAACATATGACATCAGGGACTCATACTATAAACCGGTTGCACCAGCCTTGTGTTGATGTAACCCGCCCGCACCATCACACCGAGCGAGTCTCGAACCCCGGTTTCCGGTGCGGGATGCGGGCGCTCTAACAAGGAACGCCAAAGGCTACAGCCTCTAGCGTTAATCGGTTAAACACCACCTTTTATTTTTTGTGATTTTCTTTGTCCAGTTTGCGTTTTCTACCCCCAGGTGTAGGTCTCAAAAGTGTTATTAGAGTTTAAAGCACTCATTTTGAAGACTGAGCACAAACAAACGCTTCAAAGCGTCGTCATGTTGGATTGCATCGAACGAATTCTGATTGATCGAGAGGATATATCGCATTTAGGCTAAAAACAGGTTCGGCGCTTATAGCGGTTTGGAAAAGAACTGCATCTTGCAGTACATTTAAAACAAGGAAATATAGCAATTTGACATGAAACATTGATGGAGCAGTGAATAGGTTCAGTACACAGCAAAATGGCATGACAAACTCATTTTTTTTCAATTTGCCGTTTATCGCGTTTTGAAAAAGAGCTCTTCATATATATATAGGAAAAAAAAATACTACTACTTAATGTTAAACAGATGCTAACTGATGGACTGGAGTGGTGTGGATTACTTGTGAATTATTGTGATGTTTTTTATCAGACTCTCATTCCGACGGCACCCATTCACTGCAGAACATCCGTTGCTGAGACACTGACTTTCTAGAAACCTGATGAAGAAACAAACTCATCTACATCCTGGATTGCGTGTTTGTTTGTTTGTTTGTGTGTGTGTGTGTGGGGGTGGATTGGGACTTGGGACACTATGGTGCAGTCACGAGTGACAACTCCACCCGCCGAGCCACTGGGACGAGGACTGAGGCTCGCCGTCTGGAACGGAGTGTGTCCCGGTCGTGTGTGTACACTACAACCGCAAAATTGATTTGGACAGCTGCTCAAAAGAGCCACATGTGTCCCAGGTTAACTTTACTGAGGCCGATGTCAATCCAAACTCACACAGGGACAGAAAGCTACTCACAGAGGCAGTACACTTCAGATCAGAACACGCTGCATTATTCATGTTTCTGTGCTATTATTAACTTCTAATGAATGTCTTACATGTATTCTAGACACAATGACAGTATATTTTATGCATTCAAACTATAAAACGTACCATTGATACAGGAATAGTTCAGCCAAAAAGAACGAGAAGTAATTATTTACTCTCCCTCATGTAGTTTCAAAGACTCGTGAAAACCAAATGCACTTAATTATATACTGAATACACACTCGTAGCGTACTTCAAAACTTATTTTTAAAGAACTGTACTTAGAGATAATATTAATTAAATAAAAGGCCACTTTGGTGTACTTGAAGAGCGTTTTAATGCACTTAAGTGTACTTGAGACAAAAATAATCATTATGTTTTAATGATCTTTAGTCAAGCTTTAGCAAAGTAATTGTCATGTGATGACTAAGATAATAAAGCATGTTATTACATTTAAATGTAATATATTTTAAATGTACTTACAGCTTTATCATTGCAAATGTGTAATTATAAATATATTTAAATAAATGACTCATGTTTCATTAGAAATTGCATTACAGTATATTCTAGTTTATCATAAATGCTTGTGAGTGCTTTCAGCAGTAACACTTTAAACATATTTCAAAGACAGTATACAATATTATTAAATTGCATATAAAAGTACTTAAGTCATACTTAAGTGGATAGAAAAAATATTTTAAAGTTTAACTAATTGTATTTAATATAAATTAAAATATTATAAATATTGATTTAATTGCAATTAGCATGAATGTAATTGTTTGAAAGCATGAAGTTCCCAACCAATTAAACGTCTTTAAAGCAGGTTATTTCTGAAATAGTGTCAGTCCTCTGTCGTGTGTGTCATGTGTTCTCGCCTCTTATTTCCATATTTGGTTTGTTTCCTGTCCTTATTATGTGTGGTTATGAGTTCAGTCTTGTCCAGCTGTATTTGTCTCATTATCTATGATTATCTTGTGTATTTATAGTCATGTCTGTTCAGTTTGATTTCATCTGGTCTACCCGTTACTCCCCGGTGTTCCTGTCTGTGTCTACCTTGCCTTGTACTGCCCTGCCTTGTTTGGATACATTAAAGACTGTTATTTTGAGTTACATTGCATCTGCATGTTCCTCGTTCCCCCCTCGTGCGTGCACCGTGACAGAAGACCAGACCAAACAGTAAGCGGCACCTACTCACCTCGTTTTTTTTTGTGAAAGTCTTTTGTTTTGTTCCTGTTTGTCTGTCCCGCGGCTCACCTAAGCCCGCCGTTCGTGGGAGATTGACGCTGCCGTCTGAGGATCTCCCAAGCTGCCGCTGATTCAGGCCCGCCTGCCGCCGCCATGGATCCAATTTTCTAATCACGGCCAGGATTGCCGTTCCCAGATCCCGTGGATCCAGTTCCCTAATCATGGCCAGGATTGCCGTTCCCAGATCCTGTGAATCCAGTTCCCTAATTGCGGCCAGGAATGCCATTCCCAGGTCCTGTGGATCCAGTTCCTTAATCACGACCAGGATTGCGGTTCCCAGGTCCCGTGGATCCAGTTTCCTAATCGCGGCCAGGAGTGCCATTCCCAGGTCCCGTGGATACAGTTCCCTAATTACGGCCAGGATTGCCGTTCCCAGGTCCTGTGGATCCAGTTCCCTAATCACGGCCAGGATTGCCGTTCCCAGGTCCTGTGGATCCAGTTCCCTAATCACGACCAGGGTTGCCATTCCCAGATCCCGTGGATCCAGTTCCCTAATCACGGCCAGGAGTGCCGTTCCCAGATCCCGAGGATCCAGTTCCCTAATCACGGCCAGGATTGTCGTTCCCAAGTCCCATGGATCCAGTTTCCTAATCACGGCCAGGATTGCCGTTCCCAGGTACCGTGAATCCAGTTTACTTATCACGGCCAGGAGTGCCGTTGCCAGATCCCGTGGATCCAGTTCCCTAATCACAGCCAGGAGTGCCGTTCCAAGGTCCCGTGGCTCCAGTTCCCTAATCGCGGCCAGGAGTGCCGTTCCCAGGTCCTGTGGATCCAGTTCCCTTATCACGGCCAGGAGTGCCGTTCCCAGGTCCTGTGGATCCAGTTCCCTAATCATAAAATCAGGATTGCTGTTCCCAGGTCCCGTGGATCCAGTTCCCTTATCACGGCCAGGAGTGCCGTTCCCAGGTCCTGTGGATCCAGTTCTCAAATCACGACCTGGATTGCCGTTCACCAGGTCCCGTGGATCCAGTTCCCTTATAACGGCCAGGAGTGCCGTTGCCAGATCCCGTGGATCCAGTTCCCTAATCACGGCCAGGAGTGCCGTTCCCAGGTCCCATGGATCCAGTTCCATAATCACGGCCAGGAGTGCCGTTCCTAGGTCCTGTGGATCAAGTTCCCTAATCACGGTTAGGAATGCTGTTCCCAGGTCCTATGGATCCAGTCCAAGTGTCAAGGCCAGGAGTGCCATTTTGTCTTGTCCTGCTCTCAGGAAAAGTTTTAATTTATCGTGTCGGTCATGCCCACAGTGACTCGTGTGGGGCAGGTGCCTCCTTGTCGTGGAAGTGGAGGTGGAGGCTGAGGGACCCTGTGAGGGCCCCTGACTCCTCGTCATGCCCAGAAGAAGCCACAGCTTCCAAGCCTAGCCCAGGAGGTCTTCCTGTGGGCTGTCCTGTCCAGTTTGTCTAGCCTTGTGGGCTTTCTTGTCCGGATTGTTTAGCCCTGTGGGCTGTCCTCTGCAGGCCCTGTGAAAACAAATAAAGTCATACGGGATAAAAACAATGAGGTTGAACAAATACTGACTGAACCATCAGTTCTGGTGAAAAATCAAGTTAGAAGGTAAAAAATGCTGAAATGAATAAGTGATATTATAATTGATCTGAACTGTATGAAGAGAGTTATTAGTTTCTTTAGTCTGTCATTGCTAACTCTTCTGTCTGACGTTAGATGAGCTGCTGATTGTAAGCTCACAGGGAAGCTGATATAATTTGGGCATTTGAACTTCTGATATATTGCAAGCAGAGCTGAGGAGCAGTCAGTGGCCCCAGCGAACGTTGGCTTCCACACGGTCTCATGTTTACAGTGCCATCGGATTGGGTCGGCCCGGGAAAGCAGACATATTCGTTACAAACAACTGTGCCAGTTTTTAACACCTGCTCAGAGATAGTGGACAAGATAACAGGCCAGGACAGGAAGCCACACACTTGTGTAGCTAATTATAACATTTAGAAGGACAAAAGAGGCCTTCAGGTGGAGGCCATGAACCTGCACGCTTTTATAACAGTGCATTCAAAAATGAGAAAATAATTTAATATAAACAATGCTTCTTTATTATTTTTATGTCTATTATTGTTTATAAATATTGTGATTATAATGAATCAAACATGCATCTGCTGTGTTGTATACTAGATCATTTTACTATAAAAATGATGCTTCTTTGCTTGAAGTTTGCTGTGCCTTTACATAAACATGAATAATATTCAGAATCAGTGCTGTTTAATAAGTGCCAGCTGAATAACTCCATGTGCTTGTATTGATATTGAGTCAAGATGGCGCCGAAGATGGCAGCAGTGTTGCGAGCTCCGGGAAAACTTTGCAGTTTTTTGTATGTTTTATTTGTTTTTTTGTTGTTTTACGTGTTAGATGTTGTTAGTATAACTGTCTACGATAGAGACACGCTTTTGAACATTGGTTCCTCCGTCGCGCAACGCAAACCGGACTTTGAGTTTTTGAATGCCGGTGGACTGTTCACAGACACGGCATCAGAGCCCTTTGTGTGGGTTGCGAAATCGAGGAGACGCCGCCGACGCTGAAAAAGAGGGAAAAGAGCTGGCGTTATCGTCAGACTGAGACGCCGTGCTTTCCGACCTCCTCTTCCAACCATTTTACTGGCCAACGTTCAGTCACTGGATAACAAACTCTGCGAACTGCGGGCGTGCATCTCATACCAACGAGAAACAAGGGACTGCTGTGTTATTTGCCTCACAGAAACCTGGATGTCTGCTATTGTTCCAGACTCAGCCATCGAGCTCACGGGCTTCTCCGTGCACCGCTCGGACAGAACGAAAGAGCTCACAGGGAAAAGCAGAGGTGGAGGTGTTTGTTTCTATATTAACAACTTGTGGTGTGATGAAAGCAACATACACTCTATTAAATCCTTCTGCTCCCCTGATCTGGAATTTCATACGCTTCTGTGTCGACCATTCTGGCTACCGAGGGATTTTACAGCCATCATAATCACGGCTGTTTACATTCCTCCTCAAGCCAACACAGAACAGGCACTCAAGGAACTGTACAGGAATATAAGTGAGCAGGAAACCGCGCACCCAGATGCAGCTTTTATTATCACAGGGGACTTTAACAAAGCCAACTTCAGAACAATAGCTCCAAAATACTTTCAACACGTCACCATCAACACGCGTGGAGATCGTACACTCGACCATTGTTACACCCTTTTCCGGGACGCATACAAGTCCCTCCCCCACCCACCTTTCGGCAAATCGGATCACTCTTCCGTTCTGCTCCTGCCTGCTTATAGGCAGAAACTGAAACGTGAAGCACCCGCCTCAGGACAGTTCATTGCTGGTCGGACCAATCGGACGCTATACTACAGGACTGTTTTGATCACGTGGACTGGGACATGTTCCGGCAGCGCCTGAAGACATAGAGGCGTATTCAGATACGGTCACGTGTTTCATCAGGAAGTGTATAGATGATGTAGTTCCGACCAAAACAATCCGTATCTACCCCAACCAAAACCGTGGATTAACAGCGATGTTCGATCAGCCTTGTCAGCGCGGACATCTGCCTTTAACCGGAAACACTGACGATCGGAAACAAGCCAGTTACGATCTCAGGAGATCCATCAAAGCAGCCAAACGAACATATAAAACAGAGTTGAAGAACACTTCAACAACAATAACCCAAGAAGCATGTGGCAGGGCATCAACAACATCACAGGCTTTAAAGGGAATAAACCAGCTACTGTGAACATTGCCGCCTCTACCGGACGAGCTCAACACCTTTTATGCTCGGTTCGAGGCTGATAACACCGCACACAGAGGCGCTGCCGCGCTGCCGCAGAAGAGGTCAGTCCACTCACGCTTTCTGTCGCGGACGTAACCCGATCCTTTAAACGGGTGAACATCCGTAAAGCCGTAGGCCCAGATGGCATACCAGGCCGTGTGCTCAAAGCATGCGCTTTCCAGCTAGCTGGGGTTTTTACAGACATTTTCAATCTGTCCCTCTCTGTCTGTGGTTCCTCGTGCTTCAAAAATCCATCATTGTGCCCATACCAAAGAAAAATAAAATCACATGCTTGAATGACTGGAGGCCTGCTCTGGCACCCATCTTCAGCAAGTGTTTTGAGAAGCTTGTCAGAGACTACATCTGCTCTGTGCTGCCTGCTTCACTGGACCCACTACAATTTGCATACCGCAGTAACCGCTTCCACAGACGATGCTATTGCCTTCACCCTGCACACTGCTCTCTCCCACCTGGAAAATAAGAACACCTATGTGAGGATGCTGTTTGTGGATTATAGTTCGGCATTTAACACCATAGTGCCTGCCACACTGGTTGCGAAGCTCCAGACTCTAGGACTGAACAGATCTCTGTGCAGCTGGATCCTGGACTTCCTGACAGGCAGAAGTCAGGTGGTCAGAATGGGCAACAACACATCATCCCCTGATCCTCAACACTAGTGCACCGCAGGGTTGCGTCCTCAGCCCACTCCTGTACTCCCTGTACACACACGACTGTACAGCTACACACAGCTCGAATGTCATCGTCCAAATTTGCTGATGACACAACGGTGATAGGCCTGATCACCGACAACGATGAGACGGCCTACAGAGAGGAGGTGAGTACCGTGACTAAATGGTGTCAGGAGAACCACCTCTCTCAACATCGACAAGACCAAGGAGCTGGTGGTGGATTACAGGAGACAGAGCAGAGAACACACACCCATCACCATCGACAATACACCTGTGGAGCGGGTGACCAGCTTTTAAGTTCCTCGGCGCTCACATCACCGAGGATCTCACATGGTCTGCTCACACAGATGCAGTGCTGAAGAAGGCACATCAGCGTCTCTTCTTCCTGAGACGGCTGAGGAAGTTTGGAACGAGCCCCAGAATCCTCAGGTCCTTCTACACCTGCACTGTGGAGAGCATCCTGACCGGCTGTATCACCGCCTGGTTTGGAAACAGCACCGCTGGCAACCGTGAGGGTTTCTGCAAAGTGTCGTGCGAACTGCCCGCCACATTGTTGGAGGTGAGCTTCCCTCCTTCCAGGATATCTACACCAGGCGGTGTACAAGGAAAGCCCGGAGGATTATCAAAGACTCCAGCAACCCATCCCACAGACTGCTCTCTCTGTTGCCCTCAGGGCGACGTTTCCGCAGCATCAGATCGCGCACTAGCCGACTGAGGGACAGCTTTTTCCCTCAGGCTATCAGGCTAATGAACAGTCACAAATAACTCACCTACATCACACTCCCACTCACACAACATGCCATGCACTGCACTTTAACACAGTTCAACTGGACTACACGCACACACTGCACTAACACAACCTATCTGCTATCACTGGACACCATACAATGCACATCCACGACACTGCATATGAATAATCTGTTGCACCTTTGCACATCTATCTGCTGCTCAACCAATCTGCTGTTAATTTATAATCTGTTGCACCTCACATTATTACTATGTATAGACTACATTATGTATAGATACTGTACATAATGTAGATGTGCCCATACGGTGTATAATGTGTCGCTGATAATTGAGTGTGTCTTTATAGTACACTATGTGTACTGAGTATATGTATGTGCACATTGTCTTCTGTACAGTTTGTAAATATGTACTGTCCATATGTAAATTGTTGTTGGTTTTTTTGCACTGTCTGGAGCACTGTAAATGCTCCAGTGCAGTTTTTTTGCACTGTCTGTCCATATGTAAATTGTCTGTTGTTTTTTTGCACTGTCTGTCCATATGTAAATTGTTGTTGTTTTTTTTTGCACTGTCTGGAGCACTGTAAATGCTCCAGTGCATTTTTTTTGCACTGTCTGTCCATATGTAAATTGTTTGTTGTTTTTTTGCACTCTGTCCATATGTAAATTGTTTGTTGTTTTTTTGTTTTTTTTGCAGTCTGGAGCACGCTCATAAGAATTTCACTCACCAAGGCACTTGTGCTGTGGTGATGTGACAATAAAAGTGATTTGATTTGATTTGATTTGAAATCCAGTGATGCACAAAAGCAGCGACGATTCCATTCAAACTTTACTCGACACAACAGACTGTATTTTTGCATATCTCAGTGTGTTCGGCCAGATCATCAGATGCTCATCTGCATCCTTAATCAAGTTGACAGCTTTAGCCCTCTCATGAAGAGATAACGTTTTTCCTAGACGTAAGTTTGCGGTATGCACTCAACAACTTGTAATCACTGCTGTCTGGGTTTAAGTGTGCTTCAGGATCTATTGACTCCATCTTCAGTCAATAAATTATGTCCAGGTCGGGCCAACAGCAGAGATCAGTGCTGGATGCAAACGTGATGGACTTCATCTGCATCTGTGCCGACTGTTTGTTCTGTCAAAGAATGAACTTCAGCATGCATTTTTATGTCTGTGCCAATTATTATTAATATTATCATTGTTATTTTTTAAATGCACTGGAATAACAGCTGTAGTTTGGCTCGTTTTTTAGGGGGCGAAACAAAAACAATGGAAAAATCATACCAGTGTTATGATATTATACTCATCTCTGGATGAAAGAAAAAATTATAATATTCCATAGTATTCACATTATTACATTTTTGTACTTGTTGTACTTGTGGCTTTCCCAGTGAAAACATGTTTTAAACAAACGTTTAACAAATATTGGAATACATTTTTATATGTTTGCTTTCAGTTAGTATGGGTTGTGTATTTATTTTGGATTGATTGATCTCTGCCTCATTGGTCTGATCTTATGCACTTCAGTTCTGAGTAAACATTGTCAAAATTCTCCACTTTGTTTCACTCAGAAACTTTAAAAGGCCAGTCTTTTTTTGTGGGAGCACTGCGTTAGGTAAAGAAATGTAAGCATAGTGTCAGACTTTGTCTTCCTCTTCCTTGTGTTTCCACACCTATATATGGTCCTTCTTGTTTCCTGTCATTAGTTCATTAATCCCCGTCTGTGTTTGATTACTCCTCACCTGTTGCTGTTTCCCCTGATTACGTTATGTGTTTATAAGCCCTGAGTTTCCCCTGAGTCTTTGTCCGTTAACTCGTCTATGTACGTCGATGTAGTGTGTATCCTGTGTTCCTTCATTAAAATCCCATTATTCCTCTTATTCCTCTGGACGGGATGGTTTGGAGCCCAGCCCCAGAGCCTGCTCCTCACCAGCGCCCTCCAGTGCCTGCTCCTCACCAGCGCCCTCCAGTGCCTGCTCCTAGCCAGCGCCCTCCGGTGCCTGCTCCTCGCCAACGCCCCCCGGTGCCTGCTCCTCACCAGCGCCCTCCAGTGCCGACTCCTCGCAAGTGCTCACAAGTTCCTCCGCTGGTCCTGCCCAGCTCATCTTCGTCTCCGCTGGTTCCCTCCAGCTCTCCAGAGCGCCCACAAGAATCAGAGCCGCCCGAGCGCCCACGAGAGTCAGCGCCTCCAGAGCGCCCCCAAGAGTTGGCCCCATCCAGCTCACCTGTGCCTCTGCTGGTCCCGTCCAGCCCACCTTTGCCTCCGGTCCCGCCCAGCTCACCTTTTCTTCTGCTGGTCCCATCCAGCTCACCTTGGCCTCCGCTGGTCCTGTCCAGCTCGCCTTCCGCGCTACCAGAGCGCTCCCCGGGCAGCAATCCCCCCAATACAATTTTTTGGGGGGGCTACTCGGCGGCCCCGGAATCGCCATGGCCCACGGACGATCCGGAATGGCCGCCCGAGTCCCCGGATCCTCCATGGCCGCCTGATCCCTACCCACCATGGCCCACGGACGATCCGCCATGGCCGCCTGATCCGCCAGGGCCACCTGAGTCGCCTGATCTGCCATGGCCGCCTGATCCCTACCCACCAAGGCCCACGGATGATTCACCATGGCCGCCTGAGTCCCCTGATCCACCATGGCTGCCTGAGTCCCCTGATCCACTATGGGCGCCTGAGTTCCCAGATCCACCATGGCCGCCTGAACTCCCTGCTCCACCTTGGGTCCCGAAATGGGCACCGCCTGGAGGCCACCTGTCCGGGCTCCAGATCCATTGAGGCCCCAGAACGCCCACCCCCCGCCCACTGGATGTTATACGGCGTGGGACGCGCCTGTTGGGAGGGGGGGGAGGGGGTAATGTCAGACTTTGTCTTCCTCTTCCTTGTGTTTCCACACCCATATATGGTCCTTCCTGTTTCCTGTTATTAGTTCATTAATCCCCGTCTGTGTTTGATTACTCCTCACCTGTTGCTGTTTCCCCTGATTACGTTATGTGTTTATAAGCCCTGAGTTTCCCCTGAGTCTTTGTCCGTTAACTCGTCTATGTACGTCGATGTAGTGTGTATCCTGTGTTCCTTCATTAAAATCCCATTATTCCTCTTACCTCTCGTCTCCCGTGTCCTTCCCGCTACACGCCCGTGACACATAGCACAAAGTTTAAACATGGCGAACACTGCAACAAACAAACACATACATACTTACATACATACATGTTAACTAAACTAAATTAATACATAAATAAATGAATTTACTTGAGAAAACAATGGCATAATATATTAAGTACTGTTTTCTTAATTAAAAAAAATCAATATTAAGGGATGTTATGCTTAGAACGAGGACAATTATCTGCCAGTGGGGTAAAAAGAATTTATTAATTTGTATTATTTTTTTTCGCAGTGTAGGAACTGCAGGACGAGGCTGATTTGACTGTTTTAATGAAGTAAAGAGCAGTCAAACGGGTCTCTATACATTTGAGAACAGAGGCGTATGCTAATTACATTATAGTTCTTGTACATTGGCATTTGTTGTCTGGTTTTGTCATTATAATAACGCCATTAAAAAGGCATGGTGTTTACCCAGCAGTCACTTTGCGTCGATATGCTTGTTAAAACTCACTCAACACTGCTATGTGGACTGAATAATGACTGTATCATTTAATGTATGCTCTATGAGATTCGTATCAGTACATATGCAGAGTGTAAATAGTGAGTATTGCAGTGTATTTAAGTATCGGTTCCATCTGCTTAATTGTGTCTGTTTAAGGAAATACAAGATTTACTAAAATTAGTGTTTAATTTCATAATATAGTTAATGTGTAAAGATACCTCAGCAGTTAAGACCAGCCTTCTATGAAAGAGTGTAGTGTAATTACTAGTTTTACCATGGTAAACTTTGCCTCTTGTGCACTGTTTGTGCATCCGTCATGTGTATTACTCACCATGCAAAACTCTGGCATCATGCAAAAGAGATCTGCATGAGCAAAAGCACTTATGTTTTCATCAAAATCATCATACATTGGTAAACAGTCATTCCTCTGTTTTCCTATCTTTGTCCAGCGATGGCAGTCATGCTTTGTGAACAGCCGGCCCAGTCTGAGGATTAATGGACATTTATATTTCATTAAATCCATTGCTCAGCGGAGAATAATGTATCATTCAGCGATATTAAAACATATGTCAAGCTTATCCTCTTCCCCATAATTCAGTTAGACTCACATGTGATGATCAAGTGTTATTACAGGCCAATATATCATCTGAAGCGGGTCTCTGTGTTTCTCCACTGTGCTGACGGAGCTCATTACCAGATGAGTTAACTCAGCTGAAGTCCACACGCTCCGCGTTCCTGCAACAGTCCCTTAATATTCATAAACATCATCGACTCATGAAGCACAGCTGAGTGCCTTAAGAAATCAAATGAGGTCAATGCAAATAGATTTGATCATATCTGCATATCGGTCATTTTTAGTGGATTTATGAAGTCTGCTCTGATAAAGATCACACAGGTGTAAATAATCACATAAACAGATTAACAGTTTTCATCTTCAACATCTTTATGTATTAGTTTAGGATTACAAACCCAAGAAAGGTGTGTCTGCCCTAAAATTAATAAATACATATATGAATGAATGAATGAATGAATGAATGAATGAATAAATAAATAAATGCATTAATTAATAATAAAATAAATACATAGATAAATAAATTGTATTATTTTAAATAAATATTAACTGAAATAAACAAAAATATGTTAAAAAAATATAATATTTCAGTTAGTTGGCGAATCAAGTTAAAATGTTAATTTATTTTAACTTGATGTAAAATAAGTACAACTAATCAATATAACATAATCATAATAATAATAATAATAATCTCAAAAGACACAAAAAAGGACTGAGTAAAATTTTAATAAAAAATGATTTTTATACTAAAATGTATACTACTGTGTGTGCTTGCATTGTGCAGTTTATTTTATTTATCTGATACAATATCAGATCAGGGGACAGTTTGTTTAAATCTATTGCACTGTCATGCATTGATGTGAAGTGTCCACTACAGCAGTTGAAGTACAGTTGTGTGTGATGATGAAAAGAGGTTCGGCTCTATCCAGGACACTTCTCAGACACACAGTCGGTCTGCTGTCAGCTTGTGTTCAGTCTGTCACACTACACTCACCTCCTGCTGTTTCCAGTAATCAATACAGGTCTGGAATCAGCCGTGCTCTCCACCTCCCACACTAGCTGTTTTGTCCTGCTATCAATAATGTATTTCGTCCCCATTTCTATTCCACACTTCGCCGACTCCACGCACTCCTTTTTGCCAAACACACAGTCGCTCACACAACATCGGGTCTAACATTTCTATTGCATTTGCTAATCATTAATCAATAATTCAGAGCGGCTCTCTGGTGGTGAAGAGCCTGTGCTTCCTGGAACATATGGCAGAAGGGCAGGAGACTCGAGTTTCAGCCTCGTCTTATCACAAAACACAGCCAGGGAGAACAGGATGCTTCAAGTCGTTTTTTTTCAAGAGCTGACTTTTGTTCCTCAGCTTGTTAGCGTTCATGAGCGTGTGACTCCGGTGGCCAAAGCAGCCCGCTGTAATTTGTAGCGTTAGTCAACGTGATGCTTATCACACAAGTCACTTTTAATTTCCCAGGCATATGTTCTGCTTTTCTACACCCTAAAAAATAAAGGTTAGCCATTAAAGAACCATTTCTGGTCCCCAAAGAACATTTAATTCACTCATTGAAATAACCGTTATTTATCCGAAGTTCTTTGAAGTTTGAAGAACAAATTAATAATCTTAAGAACCTTTTTCATAAATTTTAAAGATTCTCCAAACAACAATTAAGGAGCCAATTAAGGACCTTTATATAATTATTTGTCTTTTTGCATGTTTGACTGTCTGTCTGTCTGTTTCTTTATTAATTATAATTGTTAAATGCATTTTTATTTTATTTTAATTGTTTGTTTATTTTTATTTATTTTTATGCAGTGGTGCCACAGAAGATCCATTTTTGTTTCACCAAATAAACTTAGGAATCATGATAACTGAATAATAAGTGAATTATAAGTGTCCCTTAAATCGTTTGACTTTCATGTGATCACTCATTTCTCACTCATAGTTTGCCAGAAGTGCTTTTCAGCCCTTTATAATAGGATCACGGAGGGTTTTCACAGTGATGCCCAAACACTCGTATTTTAATGCAGCGTTTCGGTCAGGTGATCTCCATCCAGCATTGTTTTCCCTTGTTGCCTTTTAAAAGAAATGTCTGATCTAGGTCATAATATTTTCTATTTTATTTTGAAAGCAGTAGGTATGGTGTTCTTTGGATGCAACTCAGCATTCTTTCTCCTCCAAACACGACAAGTTGAGTTTTTACCAAAAAGTTATATTTTGGTTTCATCTGACCATATGACATTCTCCCAATCCTCTTCTGGATCATCCAAATGCTCTCTAGCAAACTTCAGACGGGCCTGGACATGTACTGGCTTAAGCAGGGGGACACGTCTGGCACTGCATGATTTGAGTCCCTGGCGGCGCAGTGTGTTACTGATGGTAGCCTTTGTTACTTTGGTCCCAGCTCTCTGCAGGTCATTCACTAGGTCCCCCCGTGTGGTTCTGGGATTTTTGCTCACAGTTCTTGTGATCATTTTGACCCCACGGGGTGAGATCTTGCGTGGATCCAGATCGAGGGAGATTATCAGTGGTCTTGTACGTCTTCCATTTTCTAATAATTGCTCCCACAGTTGATTTCTTCACACCAAGCTGCTTACCTATTGCAGATTCAGTCTTCCCAGCCTGGTGCAGGTCTACAATTTTGTTTCTGGTGTCCTTTGACAGATCTTTGATCTTGGCCATAGTGGAGTTTGGAGTGTGACTGTTTGAGGTTGTGGACAGTTGTCTTTTATACTGATAACGAGTTCAAACAGATGCCATTAATACAGGTAACGAGTGGAGGACAGAGGAGCCTCCTAAAGAAGTTACAGGTCTGTGAGAGCCAGCAATCTTGCTTGTTTGTAGGTGACCAAATACTTATTTTCCACCATAATTTGCAAATAAATTCTGTAAAAATCCTACAATGTGATTTTCTGGATTTTTTTTCTTATTTTGTCTCTCATAGTTGAGGTATACCTATGATGAAAATTACAGGCCTCTCTCATCTTTTTAAGTGGGAGAACTTGCACAATTGGTGGCTGAATAAATACTTTTTTGCCCCACTGTAACTAAAATAAAAAGTATTTGGCAAGGCAAGGCAGACACAGACAGGAACACCGGGGAGTAACGAGTAGACCAGACAAACACTAACTAAACAGACAGGACTATTAATACACCGGATAATCATAGGTAATGAGACAAACACAGCTGGACAAGAATTTACTCATAATCACACTTAACAAGGACAGGAAACAAACCAAATAAGGACACAAGAGACGGAAATGCAAGATACACACGACAGAGGACTGTAAATTATTGTGTTTTAGCTTGATTTTCTATGTGCAATCATGTATTCATATATATTTTTTTTACCATCCATTTTTTGGGTATCTCTTCTTTGTTGGTTTTACTGTGTCTACGATTCTCTGTTTTGTTTTTATGGTGACTTTTTAACATTCATATGAAAAATAGGCTAATTCTGGTACATTTACAGTTGATTATTAATTGGCATTGCCCCTGTAAACAACTAAATTAAACTAAACATGACTGAGATGCTGCATTAAAACATGATTTGACATGCTATAACAATGTGTGGGTCATTTTTATTAGACTATTCACTTTTCTTTATTCTTATGAACATGCTCATATGATGTGTTAGCAGTTGCACTGAAATGTAATTATATTTAATGAACAGTACTTAAAAGAGCCATTGTTTTCTTAATGTAAGGAACATGTTAAAGACCATATTTGTCACTACAACGAATGGAAATGTTAAAGGTTCTTTAAGGAACCATCAGTGCCTGTGCTTTTAAGAGTTTATGTGGTAAATCACTGAATGTTTGATTTTTGTGCAATCGCTCATTTCCACAGTCCTTCGGCTTCTCATTTTTCATCCCAATGTCTTTGGGTAAGGTGGCACAGCTTGGAGTGGATCATCTAGTGCCCCTGTCCTGCGGTCTGGATGTGAGGATGACCAGCGCAGCGGCCTGGGGTTTTGGCTGGGAAAGCTTTACATATGGACGCCTCTGTGGGCATCCATCCCTGGTGAAGGATGGCAGCTCTCACACTCACTCGTGACCCGCTGGGCCGCTGATAAATCGTGGATGCCACCGTAACACTTGCACTACCAACCCCGCTCGCGCTCCCAGGGAAAGCCTTTGTTGTCCCAAAAAACAGATGCACAATATTTGACAAGCTGAGATCAGACTTCCCACACTTTCTGAGCGCTGACTTTCTGTGACCTTTGCAGTCGCTCCTGATAGCTGGATAAGGATTTTTACAGAAACTGCTGATTAGATTGTCGTTTCTCTGCCAGGTATAAGTCTTCTGAAATAATACATTGGAAAAATTGTTAGTCATGCACAACTGTCTCCAATAAAACCATGGTTTGCTGGTAAGTCAACTCAAACACTCACACAGAACGAATTGTAAAGGAGACCATGTTTTCAAACAAAAACTGAAAATATATATTTAACTGTGGCAACTAATTAGGAAAAAACATTTAAGCTAAAAGCTTTAGGAAAATAATTTCGGAAAAGAAACACTTAGTAGATGATGATTCATGATCATCTCTGTCTTTAAACTTATGCTTTTGTTCAAAAGATTGGATTCGGTCAGATTCGTTAAAGTCACACCAAGGCTGCATTTATTTGAAAAAAAAAAAAAGAAAACTACAGTAAAATTTGTGACATTGTGAAATATTATACCAATTTTTAAAGAACTGTTTTCTAAGTGAATATGTGTTAAACTAAATTATTTATGTGATGCGGTGCTGTATTTTCAGCATCATTACTCCAGTCTTCAGTGTCACATGGTCTTCAGAAATCATAATAATATGCTGATTTGCTGCTCAAGAAACATTTATGATTATTATCAATGTTGGTGCTGCCCAATATTTTTGTGGAAACCGTGATACATTTTATATTTCAGGATTCACAGATGAATCGAAAGTTCAAAAGAACAGCATTTATTTGAAAGCTAAATTGTAACATTAAGTAACATTACTTTTTTGAAACATTCTAAATGTCTTGATTTTCACTATTGATCAATTTAATGCATCCTTGCTGAATAAAAGTAATATTTTCTTTCAAGTATTATTCATATGTATTTTAAAGTCTGGTGTCTGTTTAATGTCAGGAGCGATTGATTTCAGACCTCCCAAGTCATGTTTCTGAGGCGGTGCTAAAATCAGCCAGAGGGATGATTGGAAAAGCGTGTATGACACCAAATCCCTGGTTCTTTTATTTATTTATTTTCCTTTCTTCCACAGGTCTTCTCTGGCTAATTCTAATGAAGAGGCCTCCGATGGCTTCATTTGCGGGGGAGTTAATTGGTTTTGCTGCTTCCTGCTGGAGTGAGTGAGTGTGTGTTTGGGCAGCGAGTGGCTGGGTGTCTCTGCCGCCCCGTTAACTCACACTTTAATTAGATCTGGCAGCCACCTCATAATGATAAATGCTGCAGAGATGAATGGAAATGCAAATGCTGTTGAAGTAGCCCCCGCCTAAATGGCCCACCATCATTAACACTTTCCTGCTGTCAAATCTATCATTGTCATGTGTGGGAGGGAAGGGGTGTCCCACCGCAGCATGCTGGGATACGCAGAGTTAAAAGTCAGAGAGGATGATGGGAGGAGAGATTGCAGCTCAAACGCTCTACGGATGCTTTTCCTCAAACTCCCAGACTTTCCAAAATCCACTTCACTGCATCTGTGTAGCTCTGGCTGTGTCTGCTCCTCAGAAACATAGCCGCAGTTTGCTTCTGTGTTACAGATACAGGCATTAAGTGTAGAAAATTAAGATTAAAATTATGTTCAGAACATGTGATGAGCACTTCATAATGCTTTTCCTTTATTATCTGATCCAACATACCCAGTTTATCCTGTAAAGAAACTGATGCATTAGCAATTAGTTTTGCGCACAAAGTTTAAATCATCTAACCCTATAAATCCTACTGTATCATATGTGATACATTATCTTAATGATCAACATGATCAAACCTGTCCCACTCAATCTACTGCATCTCTTCTGTTGTCTGATGGGCCATTTACTGTTGTGTTTATCCAGTAAAAGCTATTTTAGTGTAATTGTACAGACGTCCAGCTTCAGCTGCTGCTTCACTTGTCTTTTTTTCTGTCTCAGATCAAGTAAACGTCAGAATAACTGTAGGAGTATTTCCAGATGAACACTTACTGGACTGAAGCAGCTCAGCTTTATTTGGTTCTCCATCATTTTTTTTAGAAAAATCTGTGCATCTCTAATCTGATCATCATGAACTTTTGAGGAGTGTTTCTTTCCAGAAGCTCTACTTTCACTGTTCCTCAGCAGAGGAATGATCTTCACAAGCCTCCAAAACATCTCACATCATCTGATGAGTGTTTATTTCATACATTATGACCACCTTCATAATATTGTGTTGGTCCCAATTTTGTAGTAGTAGCCCTTTATTGTCACTTAGTCACAAGTACCAGTGAAATAAGCCATCAACCTGCCCATACATACATATATGACAAGGGGGTAGACAGGAAAGGAAGACAGGGAATTGAAGAAAATTACAGCATAACAGGAGGAAAGTGAGGAGAAAAAAAATAACCCCCAGACTATGCTCCTTGAGGAGTACAGTGTGAGAACAGGAAAAACACCTCAGCAAAGGCACATAAACCATAGGTACACGACTTTGCAACAGGGGAAGTAATCCAGCTCCAGCAGGCAGCCATCCTGTCCCGCAGCCATTCTCGGGCGCTGGCCACAGACCCGCCCGTCAGGCTGGCGGGTTCAAAGCGACGGAGGCAAGGGATCGGGGGAGGGGAATGTGCATATGTGTGTGTGTGTAGTAGTAGTTTATAATCAATGTCTGTAGAATGACGGAGGAAGCAAGAGCGTCTCACTGCAGAGCACTTCCCAGGGTTATTTTCCAACAGCAACCTTGGCCGAGGCTGTGCGCGGGGGCCAAAAAAGATAAGATTTATTGTTTTGTCTTAGGGCGAGTAGCCGCATTCCAATTCCACGGCTACTCTCTTTGTCCATTCTGGTCTCCAATATCAATTTTCCTCTGCAAAGCCGTGAGCTTCTCCATGATAGAATCCATATTGCGGTTAATAGTCTCAGTCTCAATGCTGACCGCTCTTCCCACTGCTTCAATCATAACGGGCAGCCGTGTGAGGCTTTGGACGGCTGTTCCCGTTTTCTGAATTCTTCGATAACCCAGGGCAAAGCCTAATCCAATCAGCAAAATACCTGTTATCATGGTTCCGAATAGGTAGATATATTCAATGTCCTCCGCGGAAAGAGCTGCTAGACATACGATTAGCCACCTCTCCCACGCGTCCAACGTATAGCCAGCTGCGAACAATTTTGCTGCCAAAACAGCCCTGACCCATCGAGGCATGGACTCCACTGAACCCCTGGAGGTATGCTTGGATATCTGGCACCAATATGTTAGCAGCAGATCCTTTAATCTGTTAGCCAGCACTCCCCCTTTTGGGACACACCGCTGAAAAAGACCTACCTAACTTAAAATTATAACAGTTGCAGACTTCAATGTGCTACACACACAATTATTTGGAAAGAAGACCCTTTGGGCTTTACTATGCATCATCTGGAGTTGATAATGCTCAAAAATATAAAAAGTTATAGAGACTGAAGTGCCTTGAAAAAAGTGTACCACACTGAATAAAACAAATAATAATAATATTCATATAAAATACATGAAATAAGTCATGGAGCAATCCAGAAAAGTAATGGATTGAAAGTCACATGTCTCATTAGTTTATATTTCAAATCAGAAGATGAAACCATATAAAAATAGATTTTCCCAAGACTATATATATTTATTGTTTCTTTGGATTAAAGTTCTCTATGTGATTTTGCCCCATGGACCCTTACCTCTCTAACTAAACCGGGATTTACAGCAGTGGATGCATTTGTGACTCAATATTACAAAAAGCTAATATGTACTGCTTTTTTAATATGGATGTTTTGATGTGTACTGCTCACACAAATTTAGCAAATACATTCCTTATAAGCTTTCCATCGAAAAACATCAATCTATCGGCTATGCTTGAGGCTTAGACCTTCAGAATGATATACAGTTTAAGATTAATTTAGTCACATTTCATTTAATCTATTCATAAATAATTACGTGCAAACAGAGAGCGTTCAGTGCGCCGGCATCCTGGTTCAGATTAACAGGTTAAGTCCTGTAAATTACAAGGTGGGGCCTCCATGGATCCGACTTGTTTGTTCAGCACATCCCACGGATGCTCGACTGGATTGAGAACTGGGGAATTTGGATGGCCAAGTCAACACCTCAAACACGTTGTTGTGCTCGTCAAACCATTCCTGAACCATTTTTGCTTTGTGGCAGGGCGTATTATCCTGCTGAAAGAGGCCACAGCCACCAGGGAATACCGTTTCCATGAAAGGATGTACATAGTCTGCAGCAATGCTTAGGCAGGTGGTGCGTGACGAAGTAACAGCCACATGGATGGCAGGACCCAAGGCTTCCCAGCAGAATATTGCCCAAAGCTTTAAACTGCCTCGACCAGCTTGCCTTCTTCTCGTAGTGCATCCTGGTGCCATGGGTTCCCCAGGTAAGCGATGCACATGCACAGACCACAAGGAGGAGGACGACTAGCATATTCCAGGGTGGAGAGGAAGGAGCCATTGTGGAAACAGGAGGAACCATGGAGGATCGGATGGAGGGAGGAGCCAGGATGGAGACAGACAGAAGGTGTGTTCAACTTGAAGCGGCGCTGCACAGAATGATCAGTGTATGACATCAAATTACCGCGAGAGCAATAAGAGAGCAGATGGATCCTTATGCTTTCGAACTGCTCTCGCGGTACTTTGATGTCATACACTGATCATTATGCGCAGCTTCAAGTCGAACACACTCTAGGTGTGAACGCCAAGGTGGCGAAAATTGAGGGAGGAGCCAGGGCAAAGACATGAAGGACTTGGAGCAGGAGGAGCAAGATGGGACACAGCCATTGTGGAGGAAGGGCTGATGACTCCAGGGGGCTGACCGACGGTGGTGGAGCAGGTGGTGTTGGAGCCCGAGGTGGATATGGAGAGCTGATGATCCAGGGAGACAGGGAGGATATGGAGGGCTAAGGCGGAGCAGATGGCTCTGGTGACCGAGGCAGAGGCGGGGATCCGGAAGGCCGCAGTGGAGCCGGAGAGACAGAGGAACAAGGTGTAGCCGGAGGGTAGGAGGAGTCTGACAGAGTCGGAAGGACGAGCCATGGCTCCTAGCTCCCTCATCTCCACCGTGGTCCGTCAGTCTAACGTCCAACTCCCAACACCGGGAGTGCAGCAGACAGAGGAATGACCTCCGTGATTGTGACGGGACAGACAGATAGTTCATTGCAAACCTTCATGGTCATGACCGGCAGATGACGGAAGACTGGGTACATCTGAATAAACGTCAAAAAGTTCAGTGGCAGCTCATGATCACGATGGTGGTGGGGCTTCACTCCGCACTCTCGAGCTCCAATGTGATATCATCGGTCTTTCATTGCCGGCTCACGCACTTGAACAGACATCACACGAGGCTCTGACTCCGGGGCGATCCTCAGGTATGTCGTTCCTTTATGGGATGTTTCTTTTGTCGCAACAGGCGCTCTCCGTTTTCGGTGGGCTTTGACTGTATCTCCTCACTGCGGGGTGATGTTTGGCTGGGCTCTGGGTCCGGAGTGGGATTGGCAAGATATTCCTTAAATTCAAAGGTAAACGGATATCTTTTTCTCACCTGTACCCACTCCTCAAAGGTAGCAAAACTCTCCCAATGACCATCTTTGGACGACTGCGCTCTGCAAGGGGCATTGATGCTCATGTTTTAAATGTGTGTTCCTGTGTGGCTCAGTGATAGAGCATTGCGTCTGTTACGCAAAAGGTTGTGGGTTCGATTCCCAAGGAACATATGTACTAATGAAAATGTATAACCTGAATGCAATTGTAAGTCGCTTTGGATAAATGTAAATGTAAATGTAAATCAATCAGCTGGGGGGGGGGTCTGGTATTCTGTCAGCACTATGGTGTGTAAAGTGAGGCAGCCCGAAGCCGAGGGAGATAAGTTTACTAGTCTTTAATAATTATACAAGAGCAAGGGTAATTCCACGATCAGGCAGGAAACACACGTGGGGACGTACATTCAATACCGGCCAGGGCATCACAGGACAGACTCAAGCTAAGACACCTGAACCAAATGACAATCAAGGGGAGACAGAAACTAGGTCAGAAAACATGGAGGGGATGAAAACAAACTCATAGTCCATGTGGTGGTGACACTCAGACCCTGAGGTTACACTAAGCACATATCCACATCAAAGGCAGTTTAAAAAAATATGAGCGTTGGCATTGATTTAAGTGTACACACACTCTAAGATCAAATCTGAGCGTACGCAGGCTTAATGTACGAGGCATAGAATATTTTAAATACGTCCAAGAGTTTTACACACTAGTCTGTTATTGTGTCAACATTTCCATGCCCCTAAACATGACACACCACAAAACGAAACGTGATTGGTTGATTAACCTGCCAGTCATATGGCCTCTTGGGCAGGTCTTGGCCATTCAAAGCATCCAAAGTTCCCAGACCTTCTGCCGTCAGTCTGAAGGTCTGGCTACGCGAGGTTACTCCGCCAGTTTCTCACAGCCAGGGATGTTGCTATTGGGGTGAAAGGTGGAGACGATTATAGGGGCCCAATGCTGAGGGCAGAGCCATCACCAGGGCACCTCCATTGAGGTGTGAAGCGTGCGACCTGTGATCACGTGCAGTTGTTGAGGCTCGCCAAAGTGTGTAATCACTATCTTATGTGCGCTCTTTTCAAACATAGAAATGTATCACATTCAGCAAGGAGGGGAGAGGATGGAAATGGGGGGAACGGCCTGCGAATGCCCCCCTTGGCACCAGCCCTGGCTGAAAGGAGACCCCCGGAGATTTCAACCAACTGGCCGAGACTAGCCTAAAAAGATGCTCAGGATATTTGACGAGCCACTGCTGTGCGTCGTCATGAAAGCTTATCAATTGCACTTGCTTTTAAGCCTTGCCAATTTAAACATTTATGACAGTTAAAGCATTCAAACACAACAAGCGGAAAAACTGAACTGAGAACTCGCAAACAATGAACCGAGCACTCCTTCGCTTCATCCCGCGCCTGAACGAACAAATACATCTCGCCACTTTAACTAGACAAACACAAAAATAAGCGAAAAGCTTAATTTAGCACCCACTTTGTTCTCACACACAGAGAGCCGCATTTCAAAGACTTGAACACCGAATTGATTTTTGCCTCTTCTTGCACTTAAACCGAAAAATACATGTCACAATACAAAATTTGCGAGTTTCCTCCAACAAAAATTGTCGTTTAAGTGAAAGTAAATAGCTTAGAAATAAATCGGATGTATATCATTATATTGGAGGCTCGCTGATATTAAAGTGACCGCAACTAATTTACTAGCTGCTGTCGGTGTCCCTAACGTTAATCCATGAAATTAAGAGAGAAAATCACTCAGTGCTCATTTACTGAATTACTTTTTAGTTTTAACAAGAATACATTTATATTTAATGTATACAGAGAAGACTATGCAATGATATTTAACCTCTGATTAGTCGGTTTATGTACCTGGACACCAAACATAAACATTAAGTTGTATCTTTGTTCTATTTATTTAGTTCTGCTATTTACACAACACACAAAACAGGGCCCAGAAGTACAACCTGCAAACCCCAGCTACAGCCCTGCTCACAGCGATCATTTTCACACTGCAGACGCTAAACATTCTTGCATACGTTTTATGTAGTATTCATGCAGACATTCATATAAGGAGTTTAAACAGCAAGTTAGTCATTCAGAGAACACATTTTTTTTTTAACATTAAACATGTACCGAGGTCCGGACCTCAGTAGCCTCATAGCTGACCATGGGCCTGGTTAGAAGCAGGGAAAATAGGCAAGCTTAAAGATTTCAACGAGATTGACGAGGGCCAAATTGTGATGGCTAGACGACTGGGTCAGAGCATCTATAAAACATCAGCTCTTGTGGGGTATTCCTGGTTAGTGGTCAGTTTCTATCAAAAGTGGTCCAAGGAATGAGCAGTGGTGAACCAGTGACTGTGTCATCATGGGCGGTCAAGGATCATTGATGCATGTCAGGCTTTACAAGGGTAAGCAGAAGTCTTTGGATCAAATGAGTGTTTTTTTATTATCATTGAGCTAATATTGATGTTTTTTTATATATTTTAAATTCGATTTTATATTTATATTTTCTGGTTTTATTTTAATACAATTCAACAATTTTTATTAGTTTTTGTTTTTTCCATTGATATGTCTATACAGTTATAATTATTTTCATTAATTTCATGTTTAGTTTAAAGTTATTTTAGTACTTTTTAATTTTATTTAAAGTTTTTTTTCAGTTTTAGTTGTAGTTAAATTTAAAACTCCTTGGATCGAATACTTTTTAATTTCACAAGAAACATAAATTCAGTCTGTAACACAGCCACCTCGCTGACTGCATTAATAATACAGATCTCAAGAAATGCATATATTGAGTGAATGAGTCAGCACTGATGTGTGTTGATTGTGGTTTGGTGGTGGCGGTATGGTGGACGAGCTGGACGCTCGCTGATATTCGAGTAGTTTTGTGCGTCTGAAAAAATACCTCTGCTCATGAACGTCACGTTTCGCCTCATTACAGTGACACCTTAGAGCCGCACTCATGTGTTCAACATGGCTACAGCTCCATGAGTTGGAGTCTTTGATTACACATGCTCTCTCTGTGTGTGTGTGTGTGTGTGTGTGTGTGTGTGTGTGTGTGTCTGTGTGTGTGTGCATAAGAAAGTACAATGGATTGTTTAAGTAGTGGGTGTGCGTGTGTATTTCTGTAAGTGTAATGTTGCATGACTTTTTTATGCATATATGTGCTGTATTTATACATACAGTATACATGCATATATAAACACTGCATGCTTTTGCATAAGAGTGAGTGTGTGCACGTAGACACAGGTATTAAATTATAGCTTAAGTGCATGTATATGTGTGTGTGTGTGGCGTCTCCTCTCATTGCATGTATTAACTATAACCTTGCCAGTGTTGTCCTACAGGCCACGTTAGGCATCAGCAGCCACAACAACAAGGGCAACTGTCACACTCGATGGCTCCTCTTCTTTTCCCCCCACTAAATTATTTACAGCTCAGTGTCGGACAAAGCTGCCCTGGCTCTACTGTCGTGTAAAAGAAACCGCTGACAGATACAGAATGCTCTTTTTTCCCTCACGATGCAATTAAACATTTGTCAAAGTCAAAGGAACTTGTTAGACAAACAGCAGTATTGTGAATGATTCTCTCTGTATGAAATGTGTTTATTGACGGATTGTTGAGATTCTTGCTTTGATGCAAAGACACTTGCTCTATATTACAGTGATCATGTAGTGAAGTGCATGTTTACATTATGCTTCACAACATGCATTCAATAATTATCTTCAATAATGATATTAATTTATAATTAATACATGCATTCAATAATGCTCTTACAGTTACCTTACATACGAATAGTTGTAATCACTGTTTGAGAATTATCACTCAGCAAAACCGTTTTCTTCAGATAATTGGATAGTGTGTGAGTGTGTGTGTGTGTGTGTGTGTGTGTGCACCTCAGAGGACATTTCACTCATTGCAAGGTGAACACAGGGCCATATGATCCCTCTTACACGGGCAGTGCACATTAGCGTTGCAGAATATTAAACATCACATTAAATGTGTCAAAACTACTGTGCAGTACACATTATGTGCCTATTATTTTGATGTACAATATAAGATACAAAAAAATAAAAATTATATAGTTCAACATTACTTAGTTGTCTTTTTTCACAATATTACTACAAAGTTTATATTTGCTACATCCACGTGTTACTTCTTTTTTATTCCTTTAATATACATTTTACAACACACACACACACACACACACACACACACACACACACACACACACACGCACACACACACGCACACACACACGCACACACACGCACACACACACATGCACACACACATGCACACAAACACACACGCACACAACCAAACACACACACAGACACAGACACACACACACACACACACACACACACACACACAGACACACATCAGTAAGTATTATCAATGCATCTGAAGGGTTCTGGAAAGATTCCTGGTGTTCGTTGTTTGTACCTCTGCAAAACAAAAACATAATAAGATCAACACTTCAAAAGTCAAATATTAATCAGGAAAGAAAATATTAAAATTAACAAAAATTATTAGATAAAGTCTAACTTTAGCTGTTCATTTCAATTCTGCTCATTTTTTGGCCTTTGTGTAAGTAATCGGGAAAAAATGTATGTGTATACATTTAAATTTGTACTGTATCTGAATGCATATTTGCGCATTTCATGCATTTTGCTCTATTGCACATCATTTGATAAACTCCTGTGTTGTGTGGTCAGCAGAGGGCTCCGGGTTCAAGCGGTCACACGATATAATGAGAATGCTTAATATGGCCTCGCCTGCTGCGATGCTGTAACCGTAGCCTTGTTGTAAATGTTTCTAGGCGCTGAGAAACATGTAGCTAGTGATGATTTCGCTCAGTGCTGGTAAGTGCTTCCCTGTGCAATTACTGGAGCCAGCTGGTGCCGCGGCGGTTTAATCACGGACGGCAGACAAGATATAAATAAAATAAAGTACTGAGCGCCGGCAGCCGTTTGCTCTGGGAACATTCAAAATAGCATGTTTGTTTGTGTGTATGTAAGTGTAAATGTTAAGAAACGAGCAATCAATAGACACGCTAAGTGTTACAGATTAGCAGGTTTAGCGGTCGACTTTCACATCCAGGCCTTTTTGCTACAGCTGCCCTTCACAGCCAGACAATGAGGTCATCTAACGAGGAACCTTATTTGTAATCAAATCTGTCATTAACTATTCATTGGATCAAAAGTTCAGTGGCCATTGTTGCTGTGTCAAGTAGAGCCCTTATGGGATGAAACTAAATTAGAGTGGGGGGGGGGGGGGGGGTGCGGTGCTTATAAATAATTTCCGGCCGACTGCTCTGCTTACCGGCGCCCGGCCAGGAGGAGGTCACTAGCGACTAGCGCGGAAGCAGCTTAGCATCATTCGCTGGGTAACCCAATCACCAGCCATACCCTGGCAGCCCGGTCCAGGCCCATTAGCAATATCCATGTGGCATTATTGTGACATTATAATCATGCGATGATTGTGCGATCGAGTTACTCCCAGACGTGCGGCGTTAGCACCCACTGCTGAGTACTGCTTCAGAAGGAATCGTCCTGAAGTGATTGTGAATTATGGATTATGGCACTTGGATCATTTTCATTGGGCCTCTCGAATAAGGTGCACTTGATTCCCGCGCTTGGGTCATTCTGAATCTATTTATAATTAGTCAAGGATCATGTGGAGTTTACAGAAGATTAAATCTCCCTACGCTTAAATTTAGACCGAGGTCTAGTGTGTGATTTCTGTGACATTGCACGGGTTTAACCCATCACTCAGACACACAGTCTCGCCCTAAACGCACGCCATTGGTTAAATCATGAATCAACTGACAGATCTTGGCTGTGTTCAGAATAGCACACTAACATTGCACGCTTATTGCTTTCACAGTACATACTATTTAAACTGGGCATCGCATGCTTCAAGATGGCGGCGAGTATGGCCGCCTTGTTGCGAGCTCCGGGAATACTTTGCAGTTTTTCGTATGTTTTATTTGTTTTGTTTTTTTGTTGTACGTGTTAGATGTTGTTAGTATAACTGTCTACGATAGAGACACGCTTTTAAATATTGGTTCCTCCGTCGCGCAACGCAAACCAGACTTTGAGTTCTTGAATGCCGGTGGATTGTTCACAGACACGGCATCAGAGTCCTTTGTCTGGATCGTGTAATCGAGGAAACGCCGCTGACGCCGAAAAAGAGGGAAGAGAGCTGGCGTTCTCGTCAGACTGAGACGCCGTGCTTTCCGACCTCCTCTCCCAACAATTTTGCTGGCTAACGTTCAGTCACTGGATAACAAACTCTGTGAACTGCGGGCGCGCCTCTCATACCAACGAGAAACAAGGGACTGCTGTGTTATTTGCCTCACAGAAACCTGGATTTCTGCAATGGTTCCAGACTCAGCCATCGAGCTCACGGGCTTCTCCATGCACCGCTCAGATAGAGCAAAAGAGCTCACAGGGAAAAGCAGAGGTGGGGGTGTTTGTTTCTATATCAACAACTCATGGTGTAATGAAAGGAACTTACACTCTATTAAATCCTTCTGCTCCCCTGATCTGGAATTTCATATGCTTCTGTGTCGACCATTCTGGCTACGAGGGAATTTACAGCGATCATAATCACGGCTGTTTACATCCCTCCTCAAGCCAACACAGACCAGGCACTCAGGGAACTGTACGGGAATATAAGTGAGTAGAAAACCATGCACCCAGATGCAGCTTTTATTATCACGGGGGACTTTAATAAAGCCAACTTCAGAACAATAGCTCCAAAATACTTTCAACACATCACCATCAACACGCGTGGAGATAGTATACTGGACCATTGTTACACTTCTTTCCGGGACGCATACAAGTCCCTCCCCCGCCCACCTTTCGGCAAATCGGATCACTCTTCCGTTCTGCTTCTGTCTGCTTATAGGCAGAAACTGAAAAGAGAAGCACCCGCCCTCAGGACAATTCAATGCTGGTCGGACCAATCGGACGCTATACTACAGGACTGTTTTGATCACGTGGACTGGGACATGTTCCGGGCAGCGTCTGATGACGACATAGAGGCGTATTCAGATACGGTCACGTGTTTTATCAGGAAGTGTATAGAAGACGTAGTTCCGACAAAAACAATCCGTATCTACCCCAACCAAAAACCGTGGATTAACAGTGATGTTCGATCAGCCTTGTCAGCGCGGACATCTGCCTTTGAATCTGAAAACACTGACGATCGGAAACAAGCCAGTTACGATCTCAGGAGATCAATCAAAGTCACCAAACGACAATACAAAAACAAAGTTGAAGAACAATTCAACAACAACAACCCAAGATGCATGTGGCAGGGCATTAACAACATCACAGGCTTTAAAGGGAATAAACCAGCTACTGTGAACATTGCTGCCTCTCTACCGGACGAGCTCAACACCTTTTATGCTCGTTTTGAGGCTGATAACACCGCACACATGGAGAGCGCTGCCGCGGCTTCCGCAGAAGAGGTGAGTCCACTCTCGCTTTCTGTTGCGGATGTAACCCGATCCTTCAAACGGCTGAACATCCGTAAAGCCGTGGGCCCGGATGGTATACCAGGCCGTGTGCTCAAAGCATGCGCTTTTCAACTAGCCGGGGTTTTTACAGACATTTTCAATCTGTCCCTCTCTCTGTCTGTGGTTCCCTAATGCTTAAAAAAATCAACCATTGTGCCCATACCAAAGAAAAATAAAATCACATGCTTGAACGACTGAAGGCTCGTTGCTCTGACACCCATCTTCAGCAAGTGCTTTGAGAAGCTTGTCAGAGAACACATCTGCTCTGTGCTGCCTGTTTCACTGGACCCACTACAATTTGCATATCGCAGTAACCGTTCCACAGACGATGCTATTGCCTTCACCCTGCACACTGCTCTCTGCAACCTGGAAAATAAGAACACCTATGTGAGGATGCTGTTCGTGGATTATAGTTTGGCATTTAACACCATAGTGCCTGCCACACTGGTTGCGAAGCTCCAGACTCTGGGACTGAACAGATCTCTGTGCAGCTGGATCCTGGACTTCCTGACAGGCAGAAGTCAGGTGGTGAGAATGGGCAACAACACCTCATCTCCCCTGATCCTCAACACTGGTGCACCGCAGGGTTGCGTCCTCAGCCCACTCCTGTACTCCCTGTACACACATGACTGTACAGCTACACACAGCTCCAATGTCATCGTCAAATTTGCTGATGACACAACGGCCTGATAACTGACAACAATGAGACGGCCTACAGAGAGGAGGTGAGTACCCTGACTAAATGGTGTCAGGAGAACCACCTCTCACTCAACATCGACAAGACCAAGGAGCTGGTGGTGGATTGCAGGAGACAGAGCAGAGAACACACACCCATCACCATCGACAAGACACCTGTGGAGTGGGTAAACAGCTTTAAGTTCCTCGGCGTTCACATCACAGAGGATCTCACATGGTCTGCTCACACAGATGCAGTGCTGAAGAAGGCACATCAGCGCCTCTTCTTCCTGAGACGGCTGAGGAAGTTTGGAACGAGCCCCAGAATCCTCAGATCCTTCTACACCTGCACTGTGGAGAGCATCCTGACCGGCTGCATCACCGCCTGGTTTGGAAACAGCACCGCTGGCAACCGCAGGGCTCTGCAAAGGGTCGTGCAAACTGCCCGCCACATTGTTGGAGGTGAGCTTCCCTCCCTCCAGGACATCTACACCAGGCGGTGTACAAGGAAAGCCCGGAGGATTATCAAAGACTCCAGCCACCTGTCCCACAGACTGCTCTCTCTGCTGCCCTCAGGGAGACGTCTCCGCTGCATCCGATCCCGCACTAGCTGACTGAGAGACAGCTTTTTCCCTCAGGCTATCAGGCTAATGAACAGTCAGACATAACTCACCTACATCACACTCCCACTCACACAACATGCCATGCACTGCACTTTAACACAGTTCTACCGGACTACACGCACACACTGCACTAACACATCTGCTATCACTGGACACCATACAAAGCACATCCACGACATTGCATATGAATAATCTGTTGCACCTTTGCACAACTATCTGTTGCACAACCATCTGCTGTAAATTTAGAATCTGTTGCACCTTCATATTACCATGTATAGATGTGTACATAATGTAGATGTGTACATATGGTGTATAATGTGTATTGACAACTAAGTATGTCTTTATAGTACACTGTGTGTACTGATCTTCTGTACAGTCTGTAAATACATACTGTCCATATGTAAATTGTTGTTGTTTTTTTGCACTGTCTGGAGCATGCTCGTAAGAATTTCACTTACCAAGGCACTTGTGCTGTGGTGATGTGACAATAAAAAAGTGATTGAGTGATTGAGATTCGCAGTATGCATAGAGAACGCATGTGACCCTACATTAGCCAAAATGTGCCGAACACAACCGAGGCCGGTGGCACCAGTGCTCTGTTTATTGTTAGAAAAAATAAAATGTTAAAGTGTAATTTTAATGCTGACTGTGATTGAGAAAGTAGCCGGGATTTACTGTTCACAGAAGCAGAACATGAATTCCAGCATGAAGCATCAGTTTAATGTTAAAAGAGAGCGAGTTGAGACGGAAGTAGCAAAACATTTAATATTTGACAATTGTTTCATGATGGAAATATTAAATGACCTACAGTAATACCTAGCCATGCAATTCTATTTTTTTATTTGTTTTAAATATGGCCATTCTGAATTGAAAATATCATATAATTTATGTGATTCATGTAACTGAATGTGATGGGACAAGAAACGCTTTGTGTTTTTTCATACAAATAAGAGTATGCATATTTTAAAATATTGTTTGAAATAGTTCAGACTGGAATTTGACTGCATTTCCTTCACCATCCTATGTATATACAAACAAACAAATACAATGTTGCAGACATGGTTATGGCCTTGGCGTGAGTTACAATTAACACACTAGTAAATACATAATATTGCGTTGCACCCTGTGTTAAAACATAACATTATGCAGAATAAACATTAACGAGTCCTCTGACCAGGAGTAACCATCGAATTAACAGCAGCTTGGTTGAATTACATCAATATGCTCATGTTTCATCAGACAGACTTTAATTATTTATATATATTTGATAATGTCACCATTTACACTCGTTTACATTTTAAGAGAGAGAAGATTGTGTGAATTAATGACTTGTTCAAAGGTTTGTCAACACACACAAGCGCACCTCTGAAAATCACTCGTAATAAGTGTCATTTCTTACGTTTTTGTATTAGTATTTATTTATTGTATCATATTTAATGACTAAATCATATTTCAGTTCAAACATGTTTTACCAAAAATATAACTTTTATATAAAAAAAAACACAGATTTGAAAAGTAACTCAAATGTATCGTTTCCATAAAATGTAACAAGTAATCTAATTAGTTTTTAATTTAACTTTTTTAGGGAGTATTGCAAAATTGTAACTTATATATATATATTTCAATATATATTTCAATATTCCCCAACACTGGTGATGATTATCATAATGAACAAAACATGTAAGAATCATAAACATATGTTGCTCACAGAACACATAATTCATCCAAATAATCCAATGGAAAATATTGTAAAGGAAAGCAGGGTTATGCAAATGTACAGTTTGGCCTAAAACACATCATCACAGCAGCAGTAAATACTAATACCAATGTGTAGTTTGACACTGCTTTTAAAACAAACTTTGGTTTAATGGACACGTGTCTGATCACGTCATGTGTTTATGTGTTGGCCGGGCAGGGCTGGAGGGTGTTTGCTGTGCGTCTTGCGAGCTGGAAGGCTCTGAGCTGAAGAAAGTGTTTCCGGAGTGAATATTTCATAGAGGTTTACTGTAGTGTGTCCTGAGGACATATGGCCTGAAGCGGAACAGCGTCCCCTCCGCTCTCGCTCACAGTAATGGCTCGCTGTCAGGATGCAGCAGGTAAATTCGTAGCAACGGGAACAAATGTTAAAGGCATGTTGACAACTTTTCAATGTCAAATCGCACTACTAGAAACCTGTACAAGTTTGCAGCCAATCTGAAGGTTGTTTTATTTTTTCGCCTGTGTTTACACTGCATTGAAACATGTGCAAGTGAAGGATGTAATTATTTTTAATCACTTTTCAGTTCAGTTCAGTTCAATTTTATTTATATAGCACATTTAAAAACAACCATGGTTGACCAAAGTGCTTCACAATGTCCGGAAAAGCTACCACACAAACAAAATAAAAGCCAAGGAATACAGTAAAAACGTCACAATGTCTCGACTCAACTCAAATTAAAACCAAGGAATATACGTGTGTCTTAAGAAATGACTAAAAAAGTCTAAAGTCTTTATGTGTACAGGTAAACCATTCCACTAATTAGGTGCCACCACAGAAAAAGCTCGGTCACCTTTATGTTTTAATCTGGCTCCCGGAACATCCAGGAGTCCCTGATTGGACGACATCAGTGCTTTAACATGAGTGTGGACATGTACAAGCTCTGATAAATAGGCAGGTGCCAACCCATGTAAAAAATTGTGAAACAATCAACTGGAAAAGGAACATCAATTTATATTGTACAAAAACTAATAAAGCTCCAAAAACCTCATACTGCAAAACAAGTATAACTTGATGTTCCTTTTCCAGTTGATTGTTTCTAGGTTTAGTTTATGAATAAGGTGAGCTTTACTTGCCAAGAGTGCACAGACAAAAGGAATTAGTTGTGGTGTCCAAGAGATCGTACAAAGGAATTAATATATGATTTAAATGATCAGTAATAAGCAAAATAAAATAAAATATTAAATTCAATTCAATCAAAACTTAATATACCATAAAACAATTATAATAAAATAAATAAATAAATTAAAAAATACATACAAAAATAAATACAAAATAATTATATTAAATAATATTATTATTAATTTATAAAAGAAAATTAAAAAGTTAATGTAATTCATTTTTTATAATAGTAATACACTTTATTAATTTAATAATAATTTAAAACAAGCACAATTAAAAACTGTATTATTGTTGTATTTTATTTAGTTATTTACTTTTGTTTTTTTCCAGATCAAATACTTTCTCATCCCATTTATGTTTTCTAAAGAATCACTGGCTCTCTTGGCTTGAATAACAATGCTATTATTCCTGGTTATTTTTTATTTGTCGTGTTTTCTAATTCTGAGCAGTCACTTTTTTCTGCCTTTGGGTTCATTATCTCTGATCTCACATGCTTGTCAAATGTGTTGCCAAAAGATTATTTTCTCCGTGTGGTCAAACACCTCCTGTACTGCTGGGCTCAGCATCAAACATTCACCTGAAATATTACAGGAAGAGCCGTGATTGCTTTAGACGTCTTGGCTAATGCTAATGCTATTATGCATGTCCCCAGCAGTGAAGGCCAGAGTTATTGCATCAGAGCTGATGACCGCCCGTAAGTGTTCCTATAGTCTCCAGCCAACCCCAGCTTCGTATACAGACCGCCGGGTGTTTAGCCCTCAGGACACGAATAGAGAAGCAAACACAGCTCAGCATGTTTGCTGGAAATCCAATTATTTGTCCAAAGCTTTGAATCCAAAAGTGTTTTCGAAGTCCTAAAGCAATTACGACTCACTTGGAGTCGGCTGAGAAGGTGTAAAGGCCAGCAGCCAGCACTGTATTGTTTTATTCCCACCGAACGATTCAATTCTGCTTTTCTTCTCCTTAGCATCAATACTTTTGCATGTAATTCTTAAAATGATGCTG
This sequence comes from Gymnocypris eckloni scoliostomus, assembly GCA_027564155.1. Taxonomy (NCBI): domain Eukaryota; kingdom Metazoa; phylum Chordata; class Actinopteri; order Cypriniformes; family Cyprinidae; genus Gymnocypris; species Gymnocypris eckloni. The sequence goes on along the minus strand of CM050424.1, from coordinate 27,338,429 downwards.
CCAGGAGCAGATATGTTCAGCGGCTGTTACTAATGGCTCAGAGTTTGGCCTCAGACATTAAAGCTGGCATGACGTGGAAGATGCAATCGTCTTTTCTTCTAAACCTTGAATGAAACAGGCTTCACAAGTGAGAAAAAATGACTTGATTTTGTCCATTTACAATTGATTGGATCATTTGCTATTTGTTTATTTGCACCTCATTTTTCATTCTAACTCAAGACAGGTGGAGGTGAAAGTAAACCTGCAACTCAAGCATGAGTTGTTGAAATGCCTTGAAGGATGAAGAAGAGAGACGTAGGGTAAAATCAATGTCAGTCAGTCGTGTACATGATGCTCCTGTAATGTGTCTTAAATTATAAAATGATTATTTTGGAGGCTTCTGCCTGAAGAAGCTCAGTCCTGTTCTGTCACATTTCATCTCTCTTTCTATGTTACTCTTTGGGAAGGAGAGCTGTTTCTTGATTCCTGAAGAGGTTTGGTAGAGAGAGACCAGGACAAGTGTGCATGTGTGCGCTTGTAGTGTACTTTAAATCATACACGTATGTTTTTAACACACTGTGCTTGCAGATCATATAGAATATTAATGCAATAAAAGTCCCTCACAAAGAGACATTTCCATGACTATGTTTCTTAACGCACTTAAAAAGTGTATTTTGTAATAATTTAAATGACTATTTTTACTTAACATACTTTCTTTCTTTCCTTATTTATTTATTTGTTTGTTTGTTTGTTTGTTTATTTGTTTGTTTGTTTGTTTGTTTCTTTCTTTCTTTCTTTCTTTCTTTCTTTCTTTCTTTCTTTCTTATTTCATTCCTTCTTTAATTCTTTCTTTCTTTCATTCATTCTTTTATTCCTTCTTTAATTCTTTCTTTATTTCATTCATTCTTTCATTCATTCTTTCATTCTTTCATTCATTCATTCTTTCATTCTTTCTTTCTTTCTTTCTTTCTTTCTTTCTTTCTTTCTTTCTTTCTTTCTTTCTTTCTTTCTTTCTTTCTTTCTTTCTTTCTTTGTTGTGCTTTAAAGAAGTGCACTTATTGTGATGTGTTTACTGGCATACTAAAGTACTTAATTATTAAAAACTAAATTGCAACTTCATCATTGCAAATGTGTGTTCATGAATCTATTTAAATGCATGAATATAAATGCCATTAAAGTCTTAAATGCTTGTTAGCACATTCAGCATCAACGTTAACCATAATTCATAAGTAATTCTGAAATTACATCACATTCGAAAAAAGTGCATGTGCTTAAAATGCTCTTTTCCTGCACTAAATTTGTGCTTAATAAGCTAAAACTTATACTTTAGGACTTATTAAGAAAATATTAAGAACATCTGAGTGTGCTAGTGTATTAAAGATGGGTTCAAATTCACTGCAAAACATTTTTCTTATATTAAAAGCACATTTTAGCTCATATTCATGTTGTCTCAAAATAGCACATTTGAGTACACTTAGCAGTAAATAACCGAATGGTCCTAACACATTATATTCAGGCAAGTTTATAATTTTCATAATGAGTACTCTTTCTAAAAGCATGCTACAGTGTACTTGTCTTTCACCAGATATCCACACCTCTGTAATGCACGTCTTGGCCAGATGTCCACGTCTGGATGTTTTACCGGCTTCATGTTGCTCTTGCTATTAAACATCAGCAGTGTTTGTGATTAAGTGTTTCTCAAGAGCATCGGTGCGCTTGTGTTACTCAAGTCAACTATTTGAGTATCAGTGAGGCGCTTAAACAACATCTGAAAGGTAAATACTTAGGTGGGTGCAAAATATCTGTTTGGTCTTTCGTAGTATCATCGTGACGTAGTTAGACTCCTGAGGCCGTCGAGGTTCGAGAGAAACTGTTGAAGTGATGAGCAGACGTGAGCCCCGAGGCCTTCATTTGCATATCCGTTAAAGCTGATGGAAGTTCCTCTGAAAGTCATTGAATATCATGCAATCCGTCAGCATGACACAGCAGACCGCATCGGAATGAGCTTCCACCTTGCTTTCATGTCACAGGACACAGTATTCGCAGCAGACCCTCGCTGTTATGTATCATTGTACATTTATGCTTCATGTGAAATTAACCACACTGAGAAAAGTGATTCAGTTATTTATATCAAACACATATTAATACTGCAGCATTATGCAGTCCTTTAGTCCTCAATAATTGATGTGAATGCTCTGCGTCTGATTCTGAGGATTCACGTGTAATTAAATCATCAGACCGGATTCATGACTGCAGACGTCAGCTACAGCATTCTGGGAAATAAAGTGATCTGTGGTCAAGTTATTATTATTTATTTGTATATATATATATATATAATTAAATGAACACTACCGGTTCTTTCTTTCTTTCTTTCTTTCTGTCTTTCTTTCTTTCTTTCTTTCTTTCTTTCTTTCTTTCTTCACTACTTTATAATATTTTTTTTCATTCATTACTATTTTCAGCATCATTACTCCAGTCTTCAGTGTCTCATGATATTCAGAAATCATAATAATATACTGCTCTGCTGCTCAAGAAACATTTACAATATTTTACAATATTATACATGTATTTATTATTTCCTTTGATCAATTCAATGCATCCTTGATGAACAAAAGTATTATTTATATGGGACTAACACCAAACATTTGATCAGTACTGTACAACAATTAAATACAGATTTAGTGGCAAACACTGATCATTAATATCAGCAATATTCTAAATTCACTTATGTAATATAATGAGTTATTAAACACAATGCTTATTTAATTATATTTTAATTCTAATTCTTCAAATTCAAATTACAGTTCTACATCCTGTTTGCTCGATTCAACTTGTAATTTTAAGGATTCAGAGATCAATGGAGCACAACAGTGTGAACCAAATAACCCCAAACACTGATTAATATGATTTGTTGGGCATGCAGGAGTCTCATGAGTGTATTATTTTAGATAAGGCAACACTGGAAGCGGAAGTGGAAGTTTTCCGGCGCAGGTCAAAGAAAAGGCAACGGCTGCAGCTCTGATCTCTTCGCCGCTGAGCTCCTAAACAGCAGAGAGACGCTGACCGCTGTGCAAATCATAAAGCTCTCAGTTTGATGATCAACTGAGCAGTAAATTAATTAATCATCATTTTATGCCTCATCAAGCGCTCGGGCGAGTCGCGCCACAGGGGCCCATCCTAATTAACCAATGGAGGAGCCAATTGTTTAGTTTATCTAGGTGAGCGGCGGGCTGTGCTTTAACAAGCTAATAAATATGTCATCTGTCTGTGTCAGCGGAGGAATGCTGGCGCACCTGTATAGGTGGAGGTGGAGACACCCCCCCGTCGGCTCACTGCGTCCACAAATAATCTGCTTCCCCAGCAGTATCAGCGGTGACCTCGGAGACTCCTCTTTCTCTGGATCTGCCATGCAAATGACCCAGATCAGTTCCTCCAGCCAAGGTTATCAGAGAGAACGAGACATGACAAAGACTGAGAGTGACATACTCGCCAGCAATCGACTGAGATGTTGATCTAGTTTCATCACGTGAAGGGATTCGAGTCGTGATCTTTACATATCACATATGACATACCTAACTCAATAGTTTTCTCAATTTCATCTTCAAGAATCGGCTTAAGAAACGTTATCTGACCCTCTAACTCAAGCACTCTCTAATCTAAATTTAATCTTAAAAAATACAAATAACACCAGCTTCTCTATTCTTTTTGTATTCTATCTATTTTGACCCAGCCTGTGAAAACCCAGCATATTATAATGAATAAAAGTATTGTCAATCAAAAAGTATTGTCAATGTGTCAATCACACATTCAGATCTGAGCTTGGTTGGAATAACTGCTTTTTAATGGTAAGAATAGCATTGCTTTCGTTTACAGTTATTGCAGTTATTCTTCATGCTTTCTCAACAGCACCAAACGTTAACAGAGTCAAAATCTTGGTCAATATTTAGCTGAGACGCTGGTAAAATATCTCAGTGTTGCCGGTTTACAATAAACACACACACCGTTCAAAAGATTGGAGTTGAGCTGATACTTTAGTTTAGGGACCAAATCTCACTATTAGCTAGTTGCATATTATTAGCATATTGACTGTTTATTAAAGCACACATTCTGCATGAGCATATTTAATATCGCTCAATCATTAAACGCCATACCTAAACTAACAACTACCTTGCTTTTAGTAAGGAGCAAATTAGGAGTTTACTGAAGTGTAATCATAGTTAATAATTAGTTAGTAGTGAGAATTAGACCAAAACATTAATATTGATAAATGTTATTAGAATTGTTTTCTATGTGAATATGTGTTAAAAAAAAATTAAATTTGTTATTTTTGTATTTTCAGCATCATTCCTCCAGTGTTCAGTGTCACATGATCTTCAGAAATCATAATAATATGCTGATGCAAGAAACATTTCTGATTATTATCAATGTTGAACACATTAATATGTTTGTGTAAACCGTGATACATTTTATTTTTCAGGATTCACAGATTAATGGAAAGTACAGCATTTATTTGAAATAGATAATTTGTAACGCTATTAATGTTTTTACTGTCACTTTTGATACATTTAAAATATCCTTGCTGTTGCTGAATATAATTAATATTTTCTAAATAAACAAATAAATGTCTGACAATCCTTTGAACGGTCCTTTATATTATATTAGATTATGAATTCATACATTCATTCATCATGTAAACTCTGGTCATTGTATTTACAGTTTGACGATAAGACAGAAGTCTTAAATGATTTAGTCTGCATAGATTATGTTTGTTGAAGATTTGCACATGTTTGAAAATATACACTTAACTGTTGAAGGAATGTATAAGAGACATGTGGATGCAAAGCCTGTAAATAAAATACAGGAAATAAATGATTGTGTTTAAAAGATATATACAGTAACACAGGAGCAGGAATAGCATGAAAAGCTTATGGTCTAAAGAACAGGACCAGAAAAAATGCAAGCAGAACGATGTGGGACTAAAAACGTGCGCTCTGAAATTGAAGAGAAGAAAGAGTGACACAAGGGGCCGTATCATCTCTGCTGTGTAGGCCGGAGCTGGCAGCAAACCTAAGCTGGCCAAAGCTTCTAAAAGCCTTAACATTGTCACTACAAATGTGTGTGCTCGTGACAGAAAATGACATTGTGTGCTCCAGCCAGCGGGAACCTGGAGCCATGCTACAGGCGGTGAGGGATAAGCAGATGTTACTGCCCGAGGAGCGGCTGGATTGTTTGCTTCTTCAAAGGGCCTGAGGGACGGGGAACTATTGAAAGCATGCATGATGAGAGCCAAAACAAGAAAAGGTAACCTTGCCTGGAGTCCTCTTCACTGGAGTGTGTGCACTTACAATATTCCCCCTCGTGTCTCCGGCGCTCGGCTGACCACGTCAGAACCGCTTCTGAGATGCGACTGTCAACAAATAAAGTTTGCATCCCTGAAACCGCTTTTTGCATCTGGACACAGTTTTGATGTTGGACTCGATGCAGATATGAAAATGTTGCACAAATCGGTAACACATTAGTTCATGGTGTAATTAACCCTTTGTTTTATATATTACTCATCTATGTTCTTAAGGGTAGGATGATGATTCGGTTTAGGATTAGTTGCATGTAATGATGCATCATTTATTGTTATTACCATAATAAGTACATGTAATGTGTAAAAGAGAACATAAAATAAAGCTAAACCCAAAAATCTCCTTAAAATTCCTCAAAAATATGCACAATTATTTACATGAATATGAAAACTGCAACTGCGTAAAACAAAGGCAGATATGTGATTTGCATAGTTGAAAAAAACTATTGCAAGGTTTGACTTGCAAAATGACTTAAGATATTACGTTTTCTGAACATGTAGATTTAGTAAAAAATATATCTGCCAATGGAGCAAGAAAAATGATTTAATAAAAATTGAAAATTATTTGTCTTGCCCCATTTGTTTTGTTTTGTTTTTATCATTTTTTTAGAAATCAAGACTACGTATCATATACCATTATGCTTTTAAAATAAATGCATATTGATTCATAAATACTTTTATGAAAAAATTATAAAAATTCTAAGTAAACAATGTTTTGAGCACGTAATGCAAATCATTTGAATTTGACTAGACTCAACTAAATGGCATATTAATTTGCACCAGTGTACAGTAGATACATAGCTTGTGACATTAAAAATATACATAGCTTGTGACATTAAAAATAAAAAATATGTTTGTTTGTTTTTGTCTTCCCTAAAAGCCAATAAGACTTATTCATTTATTTGAGTTTGTTAAGTGATTAGTTGCATGCTGTTCAATCCTCATCCCATCATTATTACGTGCAGTAATTATGTGATAAATAATAACTACAAGCATTGACTTGTCAACTATTGCGCGCTCCCTTTGGTGACAGATGCGCTGATAAACCGTTCAGGGTTCAGGGTCTTTCTTGCAGCTGCACTATGAGTTTCTTTAGTTGCCCTGACGGTTGACCCACTATTGCCCCACAGACGGCACCCATTTGAAGGGTCATAGAGCAGATCAATCACCCTGTGCTGTGTGTGTCACAGCGATAAAGCCATCCGAACCAGCTTCTGCTTCTTCACAGAGTAGAGCGGGGTGACCAGTCACAGCAGACACGGTTTTACAGACGGCGGGTTTTCAAGAAAAATGTGCTGCAGCAATATCAATAATAAGACAAAATATTTCAAGCATTGAAGCATGTAAACCTGTTCCTGTTCTAATGTTCTCCATGAGACCCTGGAGCACAAAAGCAGACATAAGGGTCATTTTATGAAATTGAGATTTATGCATCATCTGAAAGCTGAATAAATAATCTTTCCATTGATGTATGGTTTGGACAATATTTGAAAATCTGGAATCTGAGGGGGCAAAAAAATCTAAATATTGAGAAAATCATCTTTAAAGTTGTTCAAATGAAGTTCTTAAACTTAAGTTTTGATATGTTTACGGTATCACATTTGCTAAATATCTTCATGGAACATGATCTTTATATCCTAATGATTTTTGTCATAAAATAAAAAAATATAATTTTGACCCATTTAATATATAGTTGGCTATTGCTACAAATATACCCCAGCGACAAATATACCCCCGCAATATGATTATTTATTCAGTAAATGTTTTCTTATATTTGTCTAAAGTTACTTAAGCGTACTTTTAAAATGATGAAATAAAATACTTAAGAATATGAAACTTTGTAATTTGCTGCTGAAACATGTATGCAAATATATTTGTAATTACACATTCATAGTGATGTAGCTATAATTCAGTACATGTACAGTATATCAACTTAATCAAATAACATGCTACATCTTTCAATGTTAAAACAATAAAAGGTGCTTTAATGTAACATTTCAAATTTTGTTCTATTAAAAAGTGCACATTTTAAAAGTGGCATTTTATTTCATCTTCAAGTTATGTCATTTATATGTTTATATTTACACAGTACTTTTTAAGAGTTGACGTGCAATACAAGTGCACTGCTTGTTTACAAGGGCAAATATCTGATATATTATTTATATCAATAAAAGCATATGAGTTTACATTGGCTCGGCCTGGGCTGAATATGACAGCATGGTCTGTTTCGACAGAGATATTCACAATCATACAGTGATGTTCTTGATCGATGCGTGTTCGATCGGTGGAGAAAAGTCTGTCTGACAGCTGACTAATCGTGTGTTTCTCCTTCCCAGCAGTTAAACTCACACGAGTCTGACTGACGCTCGCCTCTCTCGCGCATCTCTTTAATGTTCGGGTTATTGCATTGAGATCCTCTGCAATGCCATCTGCCATATCTCTTCATCAAATATCCTACAGGAGCTTGCAGATGGGAGGTTATCAAACCAGGAGTGTTAGACACAGTCAAACTATCCTAATACTCTGAGTAGTGATTTGTCAAAATGAATTGTGGTCAAGAATGATATTAATAATTTGGAGGAAAATAGCATTCCTGTGTGGAAGACATTCGTGTATCTCTCTCTCTCTCTCTCTCTCTCTCTCTCTCTCTCTCTCTCTCTCTCTCTCTCTCTCTCCCTCCTCTCTCCCTCCTCTCTCCTCCTCCCTCTCTCCCTCTCTCTCTCTCTCTCTCTCTCTCTCTCCTCTCTCTCTCCTCCCTCTCTCTCTCCTCTCTCTCTCCTCCCTCTCTCTCTCTCTCTCTCTCTCTCTCTCTCTCTCTCTCTCTCTCTCTCCTCTCTCTCTCTCTCTCTCTCTCTCTCTCTCTCTCTCTCTCTCTCTCTCTCTCTCTCTCTCTCTCTCTCTCTCTCTCTCTCTCTCTCTCTCGTCCCCAGCAGGCCGCTCTAATTTGTCATATTCTCTCCCTGCAGTCTGTCACTGCTTCAATCCCTCCAGCCGGCTTGGATGTTTTCACTCATATTGCTGAGAGTATAGTTGTGTTTTGACATTGCTAAATGAGGAGCCGTGGGTGATTAAAGATTTATTTTGAAGGCGCGGGTCAACGGAGCGGTTGTGAGGAGTGGTTATGTGGATTGTGTTTAACCACGGGTCATTTTTGATGGAAAGAATCTGTATTGATTGAGGCATTGTGTGACGACTTCTTTGTCATCCGATCTCTGGGAGCCGAGGGCCGTTTACGTGCATCGACTTCAGTGCTGTAAATCAAATCAAAATATATATCCTCATAAACACCAGAAAGAAGAGTTGTTAAACCTGACATAACAGGCCTGATCGTTTACAAAGGAGCGTTTTAGGATTAAATTCTACAGGTTAGGTGGTCCATCTTTAGCCAAAGAATGCAAATGTGCCGTGGCTTGTCGTAAAGCCACAGTACGAGTATGATTGACTATTTGTCAATGAACGAATGAAGTCGACTCCTAAAGCCTGTGGCAGAAATGCTTCCACATCCCTGACTGGTCATACTGGTAATGTGCACAATGCATCATTATAGGTTTAAATATTACACGGTTTGTTATAAGAAATAACTGATCGCTGGAAAATGCACTCACTTTCAGGTCATCCGAGATGTAGATGAGTTTGTTTCTTCATCAGGTTTGTAGAAATGTTTCAGTAATTGATGCTCTGCAGTGAACGGGTGCCGTCAGAATGAGAGTCTGATAAAAACATCACAATAATCCACAGCACTCCCCTCCATCAGTTAACATCTGGAGAAGACAAAAGCTGAAACAAATCCAACATGAAGATGTTCATAATCCATAATAACTCTTCCTCCGGTGTAAAAGTCATGTGGTCTGAATCAGGAGAGAAATCTGCAGCGTTTACAAGACTAAATGTCTCTAATCAAATATGTGGCTGGATTTTGATCAAGAGACATCTTGAGATGCACTTTATAAGATGGATTTATTTTTAAGTTAAAAATGGAAGCAGACTTATTTCATACAAATATTTGACTGGCTGAAAAATAAATAAAAGTTCAACAAAACAAAACAGTATGTTATTAATTTGTAAGAATGACACTGAAAGTGGAACATGTTGTTCATACTGTATCTAGTATATACATATTGACGCAGATTATCGAGTCTGTTTTTCACCACAGTGTTAATATTAAATGCTGTTCTGTATTTTGAAGATGCGTTGTACTGAAACTATAGTTTGGTGTTGAGATCGTGATGAGATTATTAGATCATTTCAGTAAGAGAAGGACTGCATGAAACCAACAACACTGATGTTTCAGGGTGTTTTATAGATCTTGTATTTTTACTTGCTTTCTACCCCCATCTCTTTTTTCACAAGCATCTGTTTGCAAATTGTTCCACACAACATACAAGCACACACATTGCGTGTCAAATGTGCAGACAGATGCACAGACTGTTCAGTATCTCCCCAAAACACTCCATCGGCGAAAAGCTGCTTTCCGTAGTTGCATATCAAAGCCTTGCCCATGCTTTCAGATCGAGCCGGTGGAGGCTGAATGAGGGTTTGCTGAGTGCCATCGAGATGCTTAATGCATGCCTGCAGACAGTCTTTGGCTAGTTCAGCGGCATGTTATCAGTGGAAGCCGGGAGACCCCCCTCCCCAAACACTAATTCCCAGCCTGGGCAGAGAGACCCTCGTCGACGAGCAAATGGATTTACTCAGGCCCGGATCTGCATTGCAAAACACACATGTGCTGCAGAACAGGGCTGCGCTGGCACAGAGGCATCTGTGTGTGTGTGTATGTGTGTGTTGTAGTCCTGCCATCGCTCACACGATCTGTCGGTTACACAAGTGACCAAAACAGACAACAGCTCTTGCAATTGTGCTGTGACATTAAATATGTCCTCTTGTCCCTAAACTAGCCCATGCAGAAATATATGACATATTGCCCTACATCACAGTGATGTTGCCATATACTGTATGTTACAGTCTATAATGCTGTGCATACTTTTTACATATATGCATGTTTATAACATATATAAAATACACATGCAAATATCTATTTTACACATTTTTATGCTATTTTATGTGGCAACAATATACGTCTACAAAATGTGAGCAGTCATAAGCAGCACAGCTATATTTGTAGCAATAGACAACAATACATTGTATGGGTCAAAATTATAAATTTGTATTTTATGCCAAAAATCATTAGATATTAAGATCATGTTCCATGATTTAAATGTACTACTGTAAATATATCAAAACATAATTTTTGATTAGTAATATGCATTGCTAAGAACTTCATTTGAACAACTTTAAAAATGATTTTCTCAATATTTAGATTTTTTTGCACCCTCAGATTCCAGATTATCAAATGTTTGTAGCTCGGCCAAATATTGTCCTAACAAACCATACATCATTGGAAAGCTTATTTATTCAGATTGGACAAACATTTTTGGTTCCATCACCTTCCATGCAATATATACTGTAAATACAGATAAATATAATTAGACCACTGAATATGATCGGATATGAAGAGACTTTCAACCAGTATAACAAAAAACATGTTTCTGAAGACAATCACCTTTAATATAAGCATAATTTAAATTAAAAAACCATGATTGTTTGATATTCAATTAATTCTCGAATACTTCACGTATATGTTGAGATGTTGATGCTCAAGGAGGATTTACACAACATAAAAATAAATATACACATTTTTGAAAAAGATTACCCAGCTTTATGGAAGCAAATTGAGTGCACACATTCAAAAACAATATTTAATGTCAAAATAAGCTGGTTTCTCCCACAAAATCTGTAATTTTCTGTCACTGTTTGGCTGTTTGGACCCTTCAATGAAGCAGAAAACACTTGGCTCATGTCACCTTACAAAAGGTTGTTAAATCAAAAATACTACAAAATGGATAATGAAATTGTTGCATTTTTTCAGATTATTTTTTATTAGTAAGAAATAAATATAGCATTTTTAATTCAAATCCTAAACATCATCTGGTTCCGCAAAGTCTCGTGATTTGTGTGTCGTACAGCAGCACTGTATTTCAGCTACAGTGTGTTATGAATATGTAGAGTAAGAACAAAGGCACCCTTCGTCTCATTTCTTTAATCTGCCGTGACAATGGATGAAGATTTCATTTGCACCTAATCAGATCTAGTAAGACATGCCCAGATGCATCCACCAATAACTGAGGTCATATGACAGAGGCTAATTCCTGAGAGAGACGCCCTCACATCTCATAAACGTTAGGAAGTTCCCAGCACTCCCCTCTGGGCTGCAGCAGCGCCATTGAAATATTAAAGGCTCACATCTGCTATAATGCACATCATGCATTTGATTAAAACTGATGTGTGCACAATTAAGAGAACTGGCTGCAGTCCGTGTTAAACAAAAGCAGCATTTAAAAGTTTATCGTTTACACAAATTCAGTAATCACAGAGCCTTAAATACCCCTGAAAACACCGGAAACACTGGCATACATCACAGTTATCTTAGATCTGCTTTACCTTTAACCCCACACAATATGCTTATTTTATTTATTTAAAGAAATAAAATCCTTTTTGTAACACTTTCTTGCAATTTGGAGGAAAAACTCAGAATTGCGAGATATAAACTCCAAGTTTACATCTCATAATTGAGTTTAAATCTGAAATTCAGACTTTTTTCTCATACGTTTACGTTTTCTTTCATTTGCAATTGATTCATTGATTTAATTCATATTTTTTTTCTTGCAATTGATAGTTTATATCTCAGAATTGCAGGTCTATGTCTTGCAACTGAGAGTTTATGTTTATTACATCAGATTTGTGAGAGAAAAAAAAATGTCAGGATAATATTTTTTTTGTATGGTGGAAACAGGCTTCTATATATCAATGACATTTATGTTAACTTTAGATTACGAATTCATACTTGCACATAACTGTTATTAATTGTATTATTTCAAGATGTCAGTATAACATGAGCTTTTAGAAGCAGGTTGTCTTAATTTAACTCGCTGGCAGGCCTCGATTGTTTGAGGAAACACTTCTGTGTCTATCTCAAGTTGTTCTTAACACAGCTAACTGCTCTGCTGCTAAATGTGGCACTGCAGGTGTGATTCCTGTCCATGAGAGACTCTTCAGTTCTCCAGTCTGAAGCGCTTGTGTTGCTGTTTCGGGACGCCTCGACGTTGTGCTCGAGCTGAACAGAGACCATGTCCGGTTCACTCAACAGTCATCATGGTCATCAGCTGTTTGAACATGGAGAGACAGATATCTGTGTGCTCAGTTCATGATGCATTATACAGAGTTGGAGGGATGATGTACTTATGTAGGCCAAAAATAAGAAAGAAACAAGCTTGTATGTATCGTTTCGGATTCAATGGGTTTTTTGAACGGGTTTCGGTTCAATGCCTGAAATAAGGTGTGTGGTAAACTCAGGCACAAGATATTTCCACATGTTATTCTATAACAAAATACACATCTGATATTCAAAGCTTTGTCTTGTCTTGCTAATAACTGTGTAAATGGGACTACAGCGCTTGTTGGGTCCACTTTTACAGATTAGAATCACACTCTTGCAAATGATTCTAGGTCAAACTTTCTGAGGAAATATTTAAGTAAAGGCTTAATGCTTAATGTTGATGACATTGAAGTCATCGTGTAGATCGATTGTAGTCTATGTTTAGCATTTTACTTCTGCCAATTGTATTTAGGGTTCAAAATTCATAAAGGTTGTGTTCATTTGTGAATATTGTCATGATGAACAAAATGTGTAAGAATCATAAACTTGTTTTGGCCACAAAAGTTGGAAAATAAGTGAATCAGGGTGATGCTATCTTACAGTTTTGACTACACAAATCCTGTGTCATCACTGCTGGAATACTGGATTCTGATTGGTTAGTAAATGCATTCAGGAAAATGCATACTGGGAATGTTGTCATGCTTTCCCTAGTCATCAAAAACGGACAATTGTTATTATTTATTTATTGTTTTAAATGTGTAGTCCTACCCTAATAGTATATATATATATATATATATATATATATATATATACAGTATATATTTAATATATTATTATGTTTTATTTAACCCTTGGGATTTTTGCATTTGATACAAGATTATAAACTGGATAATAAGAGCACATAATACATAATGGAACTGCATTTTACAGCAATAAAGATGCATGATTAACCACACATGATAATATCAGAAGAACATGCTTTGAAAAACATTAGACGCGGGCAGTGGAATGGGGAAAAAAACTTTATTAACATACATGTCTTAAAAAATGTAACTTATTTAAATGTTTGAGTGCTGCTTGGATGCTTGTATTTACATAAACAATGGAAAAGGAAGAGCAATAGCATAAAAAAATATATAAATCTGTGTGAGCCATCCCTTATACAGCGTGTGAATGTACAGCCGTGTACTTGTGTTTAGTTTAGTGAATGCAAGACCTTCCTAAAGCTCACAGTTGTGTTCACAATATACTGATTCATATCATAGGAACCTATAGAGTGGATTGAGACACAGCCTTGTTGATGTGATTGCTCAACTCTTGCTCATCTGACTGCAATGCTGTACTTTGATATCCTTACACTTAAAAATAAAGGTTGCAAAATTTTGTTTTTGCAGTGATGCCATATAATAATCATATTTGGTTCCCAAAATAACCTGTCAGTGAACAGTTCCCAAAATAACCAATTTGAAGTATATTTACAACAATTTTGGTCTATAAAGAAACTTAAATGCATTTGAAAGGTTCTACGGATGTTCAAGGTTCTTCATAGAACCATTTATTCCAATAAATAACTTTTATTTTTAAGAGCGTAGACTCCAAAACACCATGCAGTGGATATTTGTGCCGACTTGGCTAAGCGCGCCATGAAGACAGAATCCTTTTGTAGCTTTTTGAGACTCACATTTCAGCTCCACAATAGATACAGATCACAAATCTGAAATATGAATGAGGATAAAAGATGTGTTTGGAGAGCAGCCACCGGGTGAGAGCGTGGTCACAGGCGCCAGTGAGTAGCTCCTTTAAACCCCACAGTAGCTGCTCCGACTGCATTCCCAAATTCAGCCGCGTTCCCAAGCCGTCCCGCCGCAGAGTCAGGAGGGGTTATTTCGCCCAGGTGAAATTGCACTGACAAGCTTTTAATTAAAGTTTTCCCACAATCCCCTCCCGCCTGTGCCCTAGGAGTGCATTCCACATTCTGTGTGGCCCTTGCCAACTGACCGAAAGTCAAAAAGGAAGTGTTTTATTTTCCAAATCCCTCGCAGACAGCAATAGGACACTATGTTATACAATCTGTTTAGTTTCTTTAGTGTGCTGTGAGGCAGAATGGGCATGCGTGAAGTGGTGTTTATAGCAATAATTAAACACATCTGCTGTCAGAGGGTGGGAGAAACACCCAGGCCTGTGTGCACTCTTACCACTGGGCCCGTGGCAGCTTGATCTGCCTCTAGTGTGTATGCATGTCTTTATTACTAAAACAGGTGTGGTGTATCAAGGCCAAGGGCAGTGCGTCGAGAGACATGCAAATACACACGTGAAGGAGAGCACGCTTTCGCTCGTCTGCACAGGACAGTCTGCGAAAGTGTTTTATTATAAATGATCTTCGGCTTCTCTAATTGTATGTTTCATGAAGCGTGCATGATACAGGACATGTGAAATCATACACGCCGACCCAAGTGTAGCGTTGTCATTTCAGCTGTGCAGTTCATTCATACGTCTCTTTCTGAAGGAGCATATGTGTTCTTTCACTTTCAGATATGGCACAGAGGGGGCAGTGCAACACAAACCTTCGCCGAGGAGACGCAAGCGTGCAATGTTTCATCTGCTGGGTTTACAGAAGGCTGTGGAAGTGTTTAAAACTTTTAACCCTAACCTTTGAACAGGTCTTATTCAATAGTTCACCCAAAACGTAAATTATTCCATCGTTTACTCGCCCTCGTGTTGTTCTGACCCCACTTATTTTTGACATAATGTTAAAGTTTTCGATATACTGATGTATGGTGATTAATACTTCAAAAAGGCGCCATAAATGTACTATGAAATAAGTCTGTGTGACTATATTTCTGAGGCTCACTGACGAAAGGTGAGGTGAAAAAAAATATTTGGTTTAAATTAAAACTGTAAAGTAGTAGAAGTAAGCACACAGACACACCTTGAAACCAAAGATGTAGTTGATGGCACACGTATCAGTTGCACTCATCTCCAAATGCAACATTTTTAATTACTAATGTTTGCTATGTAAATGCCTTTGAAACAGTAGTAGTATTCATGATGAGCTGACTATTTTTTACTTAAGCCTACCTGTTGTATCTTCATTGATGCTTCCGTTCACCAAAACAAACCTTTATCTAAATCCCATAATTACTTTTGAGCATCAGAATTCATCAGACCTTTCACCTTTTTTATATTTTCATGAATACCTTTTGAGAATCACTTCTTACAACAATCCGATAAATATTTACTTATCTTAATGGAACAAAACCGACCAATATTTAAAACTGTTAATGAAAAATAAAGCAGAAAGAAGCAGAAGAAAAATTTTCTAAGAGTAAATCGACCGTTATCAAAGTTTATAAACAGAACAAAACCAACCGGTATTTAAGTCTCTAAACAGAAGAAACCGACCGAAATACATATTTCTAAACAGAACAAAACTGACTGATATTTAAGTTCATAAGCAGAAGAAAACCAACTGATTTTTAAGTCTCTAAACAGAAGAAAACCGACTGATTTTTAAGTCTTTAAACAGAAGAAAACCGACCGATATTTAAGTCCCTAAACAGAAGAAAACCGACTGATATTTAAGTCTCTAAACAGAAGAAAACCGACCGATATTTAAGTCTCTAAACAGAAGAAAACCGACCGGTATTTAAGTCTCTAAACAGAAGAAACCGACCGAAATACATATTTCTAAACAGAACAAAACTGACTGATATTTAAGTTCATAAGCAGAAGAAAACCGACTGATTTTTAAGTCTCTAAACAGAAGAAAACCGACTGATTTTTAAGTCTTTAAACAGAAGAAAACCGACCGATATTTAAGTCCCTAAACAGAAGAAAACCGACTGATATTTAAGTCTCTAAACAGAAGAAAACCGACCGATATTTAAGTCTCTAAACAGAAGAAAACCGACCGATATTTAAGTCTCTAAACAGAAGAAAACCGACTGATTTTTTAGTCTCTAAACAGAAGAAAACCGACTGATTTTTTAGTCTCTAAACAGAAGAAAACCGACCGATATTTAAGTCTCTAAACAGAAGAAAACCGACTGATTTTTAAGTCTTTAAACAGAAGAAAACCGACTGATATTTAAGTCTCTAAACAGAAGAAAACCGACCGATATTTAAGTCTCTAAACAGAAGAAAACCGACTGATTTTTTAGTCTCTAAACAGAAGAAAACCGACCGATATTTAAGTCTCTAAACAGAAGAAAACCGACTGATTTTTTAGTCTCTAAACAGAAGAAAACCGACCGATATTTAAGTCTCTAAACAGAAGAAAACCGACCGATATTTAAGTCTCTAAACAGAAGAAAACCGACCGATATTTAAGTCTCTAAACAGAAGAAAACCGACCTAAATTTAAGTCTCTAAACAGAAGAAAATCGACCTATATTTAAGTCTCTAAACAGAAGAAAATCGACCGATATTTAAGTCTCTAAACAGAAGAAACCCGACCGATATTTAAGTCTCTAAACGGAAGAAAACTGACCGATATTTAAGTCTCTACACAGAAGAAAACCGACCGATATATAAGTCTCTAAACAGAAGAAAACAACCAATATTTAAGTCTCTAAACAGAAGAAAACCGACCGATATTTAAGTTTCTAAACAGAAGAAAACCGACCGATATTTAATTCTCTAAACAGAAGAAACCCGACCGAAATACTAATTTCTAAACAGAAGAAAACCGACCGATATTTCAGTTTATAAGCAGAAGATAACGGACTGTTATCAAAGTCTCTAAACAGAAGAAAACCGACCGAAATACACATTTCTAAACAGAACAAAACCAACCAATATTTAAGTTTCTAAACAGAAGATAACTGACCGATATCCAAATTTATGAACAGACCAAACCGACCGATATTTAAGTTTATAAGCAGAACACAACCGACCCCATCTATGGTAAAGCACTATGACATTATAGACATTAACAGTATGACTATTTATAAAGTTGCTTTGAAACCATATGTATTATTAAAGCCCTATATGGATGCATTTTAACTGACCTCTCAAATATGTTTTAGTTATATGTTGACAGGGTGCACACAGATCTGAGAATCAGTGGGAAACACAAGCCTGCAACATTTGAATAGTTAGCTTTGAGCCCTGAGGTGTTTTCGTGGCACTTCCGCACCTGCTTCTCTTATTTACACAGCTCAGACTCTTCTGTACTGTATTTCTGCTCTGAATGCACAACGAGTGCGGAAATAGACGAGTGTCGACAGAGATGGGGATTTCGAGGGAAGGCTTTCCTGTTCTTTCAACATGAAGGTCCGCTCATGTGAGAGAAAGAGAGTGTCTCCTTCCCTCGAAGACAATTCTGTAAAAACACAGCAAAATGTGCCATCTCAATACAAATCTTCCATGTGGATTTTTCACAGGTGGTTTCCTCGAATTTTGAATGATGCATTGGATTGTGTTGTGGTCTAATATTAAAGGAAATGTGTGTACGTGTAAATGAATAGTTCACATAAACTAAAGTTTCCTGATTGTTTACTCACATCCAGGCCGTGCAAGATGTATATGACTTTCTTTCTAGAGCTGTAGAGTAACCAAATAAGATATTTTGAAGAACGTGCAAAGCCATTGATTTGTATAGTATAGGGAAAATACTAGGGAAGTCTATGGCTACCAGCAGCTGTTTGGTAACTAATATTCTTCAAAATATTATTTCTCATTAATTTGTGTTCAAAATAAGAAAGAAACTCATACAGGTTTGGAACAACATCAAGATGAGCAAATTATGACTACTATCCCTTAAAGGTGTCATGACATGAGAAATCAAACGTGTCTTAATATTTTGGCATTTGAGTGGTCTTTGTTGCATTTAAACATCCTGCACGTTTCATAGCTTAAAATGTCCTTCTCGTTATATAAAAATAATTTGTGGCCCTGGAGAACAAAAGCAGTCATAAGCAGCACAGTTCCCCTTCATGGGAACTTCGAACTGCGTCCCCTAGGGGCCACTATGGGGAACGCCTCCAGCGTGACTCGTGCCTGAAGAAACATATGAAAAAACACCATCCGTTGGCCGGCGACAGCCCATGACGTCACTACCGGCACGACCACAATATAAGGACGGCCGGGCGAATACATCATCAGCTTTTTCGTCTTCACTGACTGGTCTGTTTGAAGAAACGTGCATTCTGGTAGGAATACAGTTTCCTTTATTTATCATGGCGAGCACTAGCAAGGCGTTATTTGACACCGATGACACACACGATTGTTGCGTCTTTTGTTTGGGCGAAGAGCACGCACGCCGATGTCTTTGAGGGGCAGTCTGCGTGCACTGTGAGCTTTCTCTGAGAAAGCTCCGTTCTCGTCTGTCCCTCTTTTCGAGGAAAGAGGGCAGCCGTCCTGCTTCCCGCGATTCGGTACCCACCGCTGCGAGGCACGGAGGCGATTGAAATCGCGGGGTTCGCAGTTGGATATGGCCGATGAGTTAGAGAAGGACCGCCCCTTTTCGTGCGTCGGCCGTAGAACGAGTGAGCTGCTGGATTGTGATGATGCGATCTTTATGACATCATCAGATTCAGCGGTTAGTGCTCTGCTGGGTTATGCCCAGGAAGAGCAGGAGATGTTTGAGGGTGAGGAAGTTGAGACTGAACCCTCTCAATCCTCCTGCACTGCATATGAATGAGTTTTTGGAGGTTATGGATCATAAAATAAATCTTTCTGGCCATAAATCCCCAGCTCGAGCGAGCCTTCCTTTCTTCATAAATCTCGATGTGGAGGTTGAGAAGGAGTGGGAAAAGCTATTTTTCTCATATTCATAGGTTTCAGCATACTAGTTATGCTGACATTGAGGTGCGTGAAAATGGCTATGAGGGATGCCCTGTGCAAGAGATGATAGCCAGCTTATCTCGCTGTGGGCGAGACATCCTCTCTCAAGGCTCCTCCTTGCCATCTAAGCCCCTGAATCTTGCTTAAATGGCAGGGCATATGCAGCAGGTCAGATCGTCGCCGTTGCACACTATGGCGGTGCTTCAGGCGTACCAGACTGATCTGCTGAAAGACCTGGATAAGGCTTTCTGTAAAGTCCAGGTATGAGCCCAAACAACCAGGGGTCCTAGCCCATCTCGGTCTGGGGATCAGAGATGGGCTCAGATCTCGCGACTCATGCCCCTCCCCACCTGCGGGTAGGGCTAAAGAGAGGCATGGGTCAGAGAGAGCAAAACCTGAGGAAGTGTTCGGATGAAGCGTCCTATATGACACTTTCGTCCGGACCAGAGTAAGACATCTACTCCTTTCCCTTAGGGGCATCTGCCCTCTTGATCCTCTCTAATTCCGCTGTAACCAATGGATGAGTATGATCCATTTCTAAAGGCTATCGGCTATCGCAGTGATTACATCACTCGCCGATACTAGATCCAGGCTAGTAGCGCTCCTGTGGGTTGAGCTAGCATCGCCCCTCACCATAGAGGGTCACCTATGAGCATGCCGCTCCTTCTGAGCGTCTAAATCTCCACTCGCCAGAGCTCGTTGTTGGTCGAGCTAGCATTGCTCCCCTCAACTAGAGGGTCACCTATGAGCGTGCCGCTCCCTTCTGAGCGTTTGAGTTCTCCTCTTATTCTGAAGAATGTGTTCTCCGCTCCCCAGAGCTCTGCGATTGGTCGCTCTCCTGTTGGTCGAGCTAGCCTTGCTCCCCTCACCTTAGAGGGTCACCTATGAGCATGCCGCTCCCTTCTGAGCGTCTAAATTCCTTCTCATTCTGAGGAATGAGTTCTCCACCCTCCAGAGCTCGTTGTTGGTAGAGCTAGCATTGCTCCCCTCACCTAGAGGGTTATTATGAGCATGCCACTCCCTTCGGAGCGTCTGATTTCCCTCTCATTTCTGAGGAATGAGTTCTCCGCTCCCCAGAGCTCTGTGATAGATGGCTCTCCTTGATTGGTCGAGCTAGCCTTGCTCCCCTCACCTAGAGGGTTATTATGAGCATGCCGCTCCCTTCAGAACATCTAAGTTTCCTCTCATCTGAGGAAGGAGTCCTCCGCCTCCAGAGCTCGCTGTCGGTAAGAGCTAGCGTTGCTCCCTCTCCTAGAGGGTCATTTATGAGCATGCTGCTCCCTTCTGAGCGTCTGAGTTCCCTCTCATTCTGAGTGTCTGAGTTTATCCGCTCCCCAGAGCTCTGTGATCGGTCGCTCTCCTTGTTGGCCAGAGCTCGTTGTTGGTAGAGATAGCATTGCTCCCCTCACCTAGAGGGTCACCTATGAGCATGCCGCTCCCTTCTGAGCGTTGTGGGTAGAGCTAGCATTGCTCCCTCACCCAGAGGGTCACCTATGAGCATGCCGCTCCTTCGAGCGTCTGAGCTCATTCTGAGGAATGAGTTTTCCACTCCTCAAGGCTCTGTGATAGGTCGCTCGCCTTGCCGGTCGAGCTAGCATTGCTCCCCTCACTACAGAGGGTCATCTATGAGCAAAACCGCTCCCTGCTGAGCGTGAGTTTCCTCTCATTCTGTAGAATGAGTTCTCCGCTCCCAGAGCTCTGTGACCGCTTGAGTAGAACGTAATACCAATATATAAGTGCACACGTTAAACTCTGGGCACTTTCTAAAATCCACTTAGTGGTAAGATCGCACATCAAGTGTTTTGCGTTCTTTCTAAAATCCATGCTATGGTAAGTGCACACGCTAGACTTTGGGCACTTTTCTAAAATCCACCAGTGGTAAGTTAGCACATCGAATGTTCTGCTTTCTTTCTAAAAATCCCGTAGGGTAGGGTTCTGTGGCGCAACCGTTGCCCTTATTTGAGTTGGTCAGGCCCGGCTTGTGCCTTGGGCACCACTCCTGGCGTTTGAGTTCCCTCTCAAATGAGTTCTCCGCTCTCCAGAGCTCGCTATTGGTAGAGCTGGTGTTGCTCCCCTCACTTAGAGGGTCACCTATGAGCATGCCGCTCCCTTCGGAGCGTCTGAGCTCATTCTGAGGAATGAGTTTTCCGCTCCTCAAAGCTCTGTGGTAGTTCGCTCGCCTTGATGGTCGAGCTAGCATTGCTCCCCTCGCTATAGAGGGTCATCTATGAGCAAGCCGCTCCCTGCTGAAAGTCTGAGTTCCTCTCACTCTGTACAATGAGTATTCCGCTCCCCAGAGCTCTGTGATAGGTCGCCGGTTGGTCGAGCTAGCACTGCTCCCCTCACTTAGAGGGTCACCTATGAGCATGCCGCTCCCTTCTGAGCGCCTAAAATTCCTCCCTTCTAAGGAATGAGTTCTCCGCTCCATTAGAGCTCTGTGAGAGGTTGCTCTCCTGGTTGGTTGAGCTAGCATAGCTCCCTCACCATAGAGGGTCACCTATGAGCATGCCGCTCCTTTCTGGGCATCCAAGCTCCCGTACTCGGAAGACTGAGTTCTCCGCTCTCCAGAGCTCCTCATCGGTAGAGCTAGCACTGCTCCCTCACTGTAGAGGGTCATCTATGAGCATGCTCCCTTCTGAGCGTCTGAGACTCTCACTCCAAGGGATGAGTACTTCTCCGTTCAAGTGGAGCGTAATACCAATATATAAGTGCACCGCTAAACTCTGGGCACTTTTCTAAAATCCACTTAGTGGTAAGATCGCACATCAAGTGTTCTGCGTTCTTTCTAAAATCCATGCTATGGTAAGTGCACACGCTAGACTTTGGGCACTTTTCTAAAATCCACCCAGTGGTAAGTTAGCACATCGAATGTTCTGCTTTCTTTCTAAAAATCCCGTAGGGTAGGGTTACGCGCAGCTTCGTGCCCTTATTTGAGTTGGTCAGGCCCGGCTTGTGCCTTGGGCTCCACTCCTGAGTGTTTGAGTTCCCTCTCAAAATGAGTTCTCCGCCTCCAGAGCTCGCTATTGGTAGAGCTGGCGTTGCTCCCTCACTTAGAGGGTCACATATGAGCATGCCGCTCCCTTCGAGCGTCTGAGCTCATTCTGAGGAATGAGTTTTCCGCTCCTCAAAGCTCTGTGGTAGTTCGCCGCCTTGCTGGTCGAGCTAGCATTGCTCCCTCGCTATAGAGGGTCACCTATGAGCATGCCGCTCCTGTTGAGAATCGGAAGTTTCTCCACTTCCAGAATTCGGGGTAGATCGCTCGCCTGGTGGGTCGAGCTAGCATTGCTCCCCTCATCTTAGAGGGTCATCCATGAGCATGCCGCTCCTGTTGAGAATCGGAAGTTTCTCCACTTCCAGAGTTCGGGGTAGATCGCTCGCCTGGTGGGTCGAGCTAGCATTGCTCCCCTCATCTTAGAGGGTCATCTATGAGCATACAGCTCCCTTCTGAGCATCTAGTTCCCCGACATAGAACGTAAAAATAAAATATATAAGTGCACACGCTAAAGCAATGGGCACTTTCTAAAATCCACTTAGTGGTAAGATCGCACATCAATGTTCTGCGTTCTTTCTAAAATCCATGCTATGGTAAATGCACACGCTAGACTTTGGGCATTTTCTAAAATCCACCCAGTGGTAAGTTAGCACATCGAATGTTCTGCTTTCTTTCTAAAACCCTTAGGGGTAGGGGTTACGCGCAACCGTGCCCTTATTTGAGTTGGTCAAGCCCGGTTTGTGCCTTGGGCCCCACTCCATGTAACCAAATATTTTGGTTTAAAAGGGTAATGCTACCAAGGGTCTGTTGAGACAGCTCCTCAGCAAGCTCATGTAGAGCAAGCGGTAGCCCCTAGTGACCGGCCAGGACCTAGTGGCTACCACTAGGTACTTGGCCCAATCCCCTTAAAGGAATCTTTCTGTATAAGAATGATTCCAAACCTGTGAGCTCTACCTTGGGTCCGGTAATGCCGGCACCTAGCAGGTAAGTACTTCAGGTATGCAGCTCGGGTTTTGGCCAAAGGAGGATAATGTCACTGACAGCATCAACCGTCCAAACAGGGGCAACTCCTGAGCCAAATGGTAGAGTTAACTTGTGCTCGCCTCCTGCGGGAATTTGGCTTGCATTCCCTCAGCATGGCGGCGTGGGTATAACGTTCCCCATAGTGGCCCCTAGGGACGCAGTTCGAAGTTCCCATGAAGGGAACGTCTCAGGTTACGTATAACCATGGTTCCCAGTGGGGAACGAGACACTGCGTCCCCTAGGCTTTGGGGCCATGCTTCGGACGCAAGCTTCAGACGAAGAAGCGGATGATGTATTCGCCCGGCCGTCCTTATATTGTGGTCGCGCCGGTAGTGACGTCATGGGCTGTCGCCGCCAACGGATGGTGTTTTTCATATGTTTCTTCAGGCACGAGTCACGCTGGAGTTCCCATAGTGGCCCCTAGGGGACGCAGTGTCTCGTTCCCCACTCGGGGAACCATGGTTACATACGTAACCTGAGACGGTATATTTGTAGCAATAGCCAAAAATACATGATATGGGTCTAAATTATTTATTTTTATTTTATGCCAAAAATCATTAGGATATTAAGATCAAGTTCCATGAAGATATTCCTACCGTAAATTTATCAAAAGTTAATTATTGATTAGTAGTATGCATTGCTCAGAACTTCATCTGAACAACTTTAAAGGTGATTTTGTCAATATTTAGATTTTTTTGCACCCTCAGATTCCAGATATACAAATAGTTGTATCTCGGCCAAATATTGTCCTGTCATAACAAACCATACATCAATGGTTTCAGCTGATGTATAAATCTTAATTTTGGAAAATGTACCCTTATGATTGGTTTCGCAGAGCAAGACATCAACAAATAGTCATCGTCTCACCATAGGCCCCGCCCACTTAATGGCTGACAATAGATAACACTGAATGCGAGTGTCACATCGCATCAAAAACAAATATAATACTAATACTAAATATAATAACTGGATCCAGTAAACAGATGTGGTTCACTTTTTGTCACAGTCCACGCTCGTGCTCATGATTGTCGTCAGGACAAATGCAGTGAAAGAACGATCGCTTTGATGCGTTTGGTTTAAACAGCTTGCTCTCGTCTTTGTACAGATATCAGAAGGATCCAAGCATCCATGATTGATTCCCTAAATTATTTCAGAATGATTTCTTGGGAAATGGCTGATTTATTTGGATTATGCTGTCAAAACACTCACATGTAAGCCAGGGGGATTGATACTGTTTCCTATGCAATGACATTAGCAAAGCATACGTAACAGAGTCAGATTACTGAAAGCTTTAAAGGACCCACCCCTTAAACGCAGACAGAGGGTCAAAATGAAGGTTGTAAATAATATTTTTTCCACATATTTAGTTATTTATTGTGCAAAAAAAACTATTAACATTATAAGTAAACCTCAAGGAACAAAAAATCCATGTCATGACCCCTTTAATGTTCTGGAGGAAAACAATGCAGGGTTTTTCTCAAAAGTAAATGAACGGGACACAATATTAATCATTTTTGAGTGTCCAAAATCTATATTTAGGAAACTTCAAATTAATCCACACAACCCCAGCCGACAAGTAATGGTCTCCTCTATCAAAACGAGCAATCATTTTCAGCAGCAACCATATTTGTAGCTAAAAAGTTAATACACTGTATATATATATATATATATATATATATATATTCTGAATAGACTGATAGTTTCGCTAATGAAGACTCTTGTTTTTTTGACTGGCCTCTTGTGGATTACTTTGATTTTGGACCCTATTCAAATTGAACTAGATGGAAAATGTTTCCCTCCAAAGCCTTAATTTATCTTTGACTGAATAAAGAAATCATATGCATCTTGGATGGCCTCGAGGTGAGTAAATAATCAAGAAATGTTGACTTTAGGGTGAACTACTCCTTTAGCGGTAGATCCTGTCCCTTTGCTGTGTGATTATTATTATTATTATTATGTTTTTTCTTACAGAGTGTCCTTTCTCTGAGGAAAGTGCTGTCAGGTGCACACTCAGCACGACCGCACCATCAGCAAGTCAGGCTTTATTTGGAGCTCACCAGATTATGGACGAGTCAATATTTTATCAGGTACGTTCAGCAAGCTCATGCAGATATATGGCTGCCTCTCGATCCCCTTAAACTACTTCCCTCCTCCCTTTGAGAGTGGAACACTTCTGTCCAAATCAGACACAATACATCTCGTAATCTCCCCGCTCTGATATCCAGCTTAATGTGTCTGCGCATTCCTCACGCAGACGGCCGCTGCAACTTATCATCTTGAAAAGAAAGCGCAGACTCATCCCTCCTTTCTTCTGGCCCGTCCGTGTCAGAGCCGCAGACGCGTGGGTCTGTACGGACCTGATTGAATTAGTGTACACAGCAGCCCGACATTACAGCTCTAATAGAAAGCTTTAAAGTGCTGTGTATGCAGCGCAGCCGTGCATTGGGTCGCCTGTCTTTCCTCACCTCGTTCTCAGCCAAGCGTCGGGAAACAGCTGGCCTGCATCGCTGAGTGCTTCTAACGAATTGAATCTTGGGCATAAGGATGGACTGATTAGATGAGAAAGGAGAGTGGCTGAGTGCGGATGGGCTTGAAAGGCATGCGAGAGATGCCACTATAAACATCTTCAGAGTCTAGCAGGCCGCAGATGGGGAGGAACCTTATTTATAGAAGAGGAGGGTACGGCGAATCTCTTTTCATTCGTGGGACGGGGCAGGGCTCGGACAAACACGCCGCTGTGTTAACCTCAAACAGAAATCTCGCTGTTATCGCCAAGACATACTTGAGGGAAAATAGTTTTCTTGCATATACATTAGTATATACATAATAAATAATAGCACTTTTTTTCAATCTGACCTTCAGAATCCTCTTATAATAGAGTGTGGCTTCTGCCTTTGAAAGTGGATATTTGAGTGGGACATTTTTTACAGGAAAATAAATTGACTTTATTTATTTTAGTTAAAATGTCTTAATGCTGGATTTGTTTCAGATTTTGTATTTTCTCCAGATGTTAACTGATGGACCGGAGTGCTGTGGATTATTTTTTTATTAGACTCTCATTCTGACGGCACCCATTCACTGCAGAGCATCCATTGCTGGGACACATTTCTCCAAACCTGATGAAAAAACAAACTCATCCTAATCTCAGATGACCCGAGAGTGAAGACATTTCAGTTTTGGTGTGAACCATTTCTTTAACCGACACTAGAGAACTGTGTGAATGTATTGTTCAATTATTAAAATATTAACTTAAATTCTCAGTGATACTACAAGTGAATATTTTATCATTGCACTGTTATATAGAGGTGTGCATATTTTGAGAGAATATCCCTAATTTAATCCAGTTGCCTTCATTTGAGCTGCATTTACTTTCTAGTTGCTTAATGTTCAGGCCAAGCCCATTTATCTGTTACTGATATACAAACAAACCTAGTATTTGGTGTTAGAACAGATAATTATTCGAATAGATAATCAGTTGGTGTAGTTACATGTTCTGCCAGCAGGGGCAAACAGGGCAATACTGTTCTGACCCCTTGTTTCAAGCACAGATCTTACAATTATCTCATGAGAGGTACATGTGTTTGACTAAACCAGCTAAACCATTCACTTTTCCCAGTCCTGCTCCAAACCACCTATTTTAAAATGAAAAGTGTAGATGAGATCTCATACCTAACCATTTCCCAATATTAACAGCCTTGTTTAGCTTCTGCTCTTTTTTCAGTGAAGTACAAAAGAAACAAGCAACTAACATTATAGTCTACCAATCATTTGAGAAAACAGTTATAGTTCAGTTCAAACAATGCAGTCTTTTTAATCGTTAATGCATGTTTAGATGAAGCAGGTCTAAAGTCTATATGCTATTAAAACATCTCTTTCATGTCTTCAGATCAGTGTCCTTGCTTCTGTACTGCTCTGGGCTTCAGCGTGGACTGATATCATGTGTGTTTGTGTGAATGTGATCCCAAACCTCTGGTACTTTACAGCACTTTTCTTTCCTCTTCACTTCATTAGAGACTAATGCACCTCTCCATCTCATGCTATACTCGTCTGAAGGTTTATTGCATGGTTGCACTGTGAAAATATGACAAACAAAGAAAGAAAAGCGCAGGCTATGCTACCCCTCGAGATACATTTTATTTCTTCCCACAATGCATTACAACGTCAACACAGCAGCTGCTTTGGTCCTCGCATCTGTGATAATTAACCGTGCCTTTAAATGTGCTTGAGAGAAAAAGTCCTCGGTTAATAACTCGCATTTTTTCTGTATAAAAGTGGAGAGCTTCGCAGGGAATTCATCTACACCATTATTGTTATTAGTGGACTTAAAACCAGTGTTACTTAATGAGATATGCAGATAACCTTTTTGAAGTGGTGCATCATTGTCTAATCCTATCAAGAGAATAATTTGCCTCCTTGTATCTTGTACTTTGGTTGCACTCTCTAATCACTTTTCATTTTGGATAACTTAATAACACACTTAAATACGGTCTCTTGATGCTTTTTTCCCAGACATGTCGAAAGTAATTGAGAATAACGGTCACGAGACAATAAGAAAGGAGAAAGTGATGATTTATGTAGCGTGTGTTATGCAGCCAACTGCAACAGACCAAAGTAAACACTACTTTTCATACGTTTCAGCTGTTTTAAGCTTCTCGGCTTTGAATTATATCAGCTTTAGAGGCTTTCTGAGGAAAAGAACTGAGGCTGAACTCTTGACATTTCCACTGCTGAAATATGCTAAATAATGAGAGAAAATACAGTCCCAGAGTACGGTTTCAAACCTAGCCGTTACACATATTTTCACACAGACACGGGCTCGGCTGGCCACAGTTGTTGGCACGCCACTTCTCAATCTTCATGACAACTCACCACATGCCGTTTGTCTTCAAATTGACCTTCACCGGAGTATAAATAGATGCTCGCAAGGACAGAAGATCAATGTCTGTTCATGTTTTCTTCATTTTCGGAAAGGTCTGCCCCGCAGTTTTTGTTCAACGAGATGCTAGTCACCTAAAACAACTTGTTTATTGTTGTGCAAATTAGTGCTTTGTCACATGAGGAGAACATGCTTTAGACAGTTACTTAACACAGTTACTACGTTATAATGCCAAGGACAACAAAATATGATGAACCCATTTAATACGAGGGCAAAATCACATTTCTACGGTGGAAGATTTTTGTTTTACTTTTTATTAGAATAGAGACAATATCAAAAATGTACTTTTTAAAACAAACAATATTAATAAATTAAGCAGAGAAACATATTACATTTAATATCTATAGGATTTTGTCCACATTAAATGTCATTAAAAGGCACAATGAGCTAATGGGTCATTATACGAAAACGTGCCATTTCCCACTTTAAATGTGTGATTTTCAAAGTACTGTTTTGAAAATCTTTAAGCCCCTTTTTGGATGAAGTAGATCCTTACCTCTCAGGAAAATGTGCCGTGCCATCTCAGGCTATCTTATTTTTTTTAATTTATTCATATAACCAACGTAAATGTGTGTGTTTGGTCAACCCTGTTACCGACATATTCATTACTTTTTGAAAAGGTTTTAAATACATATATAGAACAAATCTGATATACTGTGAAAGATAACCCCCTTGTTACATTAAGAGTGTTTGTGAATTGAGAATATTGAAAGTTGTATTTTTTTTTTGTGGATGAATATGTTCATTTCCAAATGACACTCTTCCAGCATCTTCTGTTTTAAGAAAGATGTATGGAAACAAAAATAAAACACCTCAATTCAACTTTGAGTGGATTATTAGCCTCTCTTAATAAACATTTACAATTAGTTTATTACATTTTATTTTCATTGTTTTTATTATATTAGAATATTAAACAAGTAACAGGGTTGACACATCAGTAACAGGGTTGACAACAGTTATGCTTGTTTGAGTTACAGTTATGGGTGTAATGGAGTCTTAATTGGACATTCATAAACCTTTAATTCAAAAATTCTAATCAGCATTTTTGGAGACAGCTCTATTGAGATATTTTAGCATTAAAAATTATGAAAAATGATGATGATTCTGCGGATGTAAATGTAAACCAATTGTTTTATTAAAACATTAACATTACATCACAATTAAATGACCAATTGAACATGTTTGGCCTTAAGGTCAAGGGTCATGGTGGAGCCTCTTTCTCTCCTTCTTTGACCTTAAACGACCCTGATCACGTTGCCTGCAACACAATGAAGCACTGATCAATGAAATACTTGTACTGACAATCAAATTATCATAAATAAATAGGGAGACGCATGTACATGAACATGCATGCACACCCACACGCACGCACACACACACACACACATACATACATACATGTTGGTGCAACTGCATTGTGAGGACTCTCCATAGGCGTACTGGTTTTATACTGTACAAACTGTATATTCTATCCTTACACTGCCCCTATCCTAAACCTACCCATCACACACACACACACACACACACACACACACACACACACACACACACACACTGCCCCTATCCTAAACCTGCCCATCACAGGAAACATTCTGCATTTTACATTTTTAATAAAACATAGTTTTTATGTTTTTAAGCTATTTGATTCTGAGGACTTATGAAATGTCCTCACAAACAACGTTTAAGTTGTAATACCAATGTAATAGACATGTCATTATACAAATTTGTGTCCTCATAAATCACATAAACCAGCACACACACACACACACACACACACACACACACCTTAAATCAAAATTTACAAAATTTAAACATTGAACAAAAGCCATAACTTCTATTTACTCTAACCCTAACCTTGAGGTCCCTGGTGCTGGCTCTACACCTGGTTCTGGACTTAGAGGTGGCGTCGTGCACTGATCTATGATTGCTGTACTTGCTGCTTTGGCTGTTCTGCTTTTCACTTGTGCTGCTCTCCAGTTCCGCCGCTTGGCTCTCCTTTTCGGTCATTTAGTTCACTAACTGACCGCTTTTTCCTAATGTCTCTGTCCATTTTGCCCTCTCTTTTCCTAAATATGCTTCTCGTCTCTCAGGATCAGCATCTCTACGTTGTCTGTATCTGCACTGTTTCTCAGCTGCAGAAAGAGGCATCCTAACAAAATCAAATCAAAATACATAAAACACTTTAACAGCAACCTTGCTAATTTATTGACTTCTCATAATAAAATAATAATGACTTTTGGTTTATAAAGCACATTTATAAAACCCAATGCACTTGTGTGTATCAGTATAGATCAGTAACCTCAACACATTTTAGCCTACCTATCAGTAGAATAAATAAAAATCATGACTTTTAGGGATGAAAACTGTAAAAACATGTATATTATGTAGTGGTGGGCATAGATTATTTTTTTAATCTAGATTAATCTCACTGTAATCTTGGAATTAATCTAGATTAAAATGGCTCATTTGAATTCTGCCGAAGGCATTCAGAATATGTGTGCTACCCAAATAATGACTAAAAGTAAGTCTTTGAGAACGGGTTTCTCAAGCCAGGTGGCGATTAGACCAGGGGCTCATCTCCTGTTTCCAAAATGCATCACAAACTTTAATCTCTTCCCGTCCCAATCCCACAAAAACTGGGGAAAATCCGTCCTGTTCCACTCCCGGAAGAATGACTCCCATTCCCTCCCACTCCCGTGTTGTTGGTTTTTCCGAAATCTGTCAGTTACAGTAAAAATAGTATAGATCTGGCGTGCCCACCTTATTAGTTGAATAAAAACCCAAAATGTCGTTTTTTGTTATTATATTGAACTGAAAGCCATCTTATGCACAGTGTTGCACAG
Organism: Gymnocypris eckloni scoliostomus; assembly: GCA_027564155.1. Classification (NCBI taxonomy): domain Eukaryota; kingdom Metazoa; phylum Chordata; class Actinopteri; order Cypriniformes; family Cyprinidae; genus Gymnocypris; species Gymnocypris eckloni. Next base: position 27,307,304 of record CM050424.1, on the reverse strand, counting down.
ATTAAATTTCATGTAAATCACACACACGTCTTCTATTGTGTTTTTTTGACATTTCACTCTCTATAGATATATTTTTCAAAGACGGAGTTTCGAAGTTTCTCGCTCAAGTTCACATGAGACCTAAAGCACATCCTGTTTGCTTAAAAGCGCAACGTTTCGTTGTTATTCTGAGTGCACACAAATAAACGTAGAGTCTTTACAGATTCGAAAGATGTATTAGTCTACTTTTATCTCTATGACCAAAAATGACGGAGATTTTAAGAGCAAGTGAGCGCACCGGAGCCTGTCCTGCAGCAAACACGCTTCCACACAAACACTTCAATAGCGCACATTTCTCTAGGTTAACATCATATTGAGCGGCCATGTAAAGTTGCTACTACATACATCTTTCAGATGAAAAGCCATATTTGAGGTTGATGAATGATAGGTGAGCGTTTGGATGTCCTGCCCGATTGTATTACCACATAGACCAGCCGTTAACAATCTGTCCTTCACGGACTGCGTCATTCACTTAACCAGCCACACCAAAGCAAACAGGAGGAGAGCATAAAGAGACAGGGCAACTAGAATTGAGTTCAGAATTTAAATATACAGTTTATAGTTTATTTATAAAAGGTATATTTGTGTGTAAAGTTGGGTATCATTACTATTCGGTCCCACCACTCCCGATTAAATATTTTCCTCTCTCGTCCCAATCACGTGATTCGTAGCGATTTTGTTTCCCATCCAGCGGGATTCGAAAAATGCCAGCCTCTAGTTCAAGACTCGTTCTCGCCCCCTACAGTGCAACTCGGCTAGATATACATCCGCTAAAATATCAGGGTGAAAGTCATCATAGCTTGCGTAGTATAGACCCAGCTCCCAACCCAACTTTGAGAATAGATTAACGGCGATATTTTTTATCGCCTGATAAGAGTCTCACGTTAACGCCGATATGACCCACCACTAATATTATGTAAATACTATTAGTAAGAAAATGCGTCTGTGGAAATTCTTAGTCATCCAGGTCATAGTTATCCAAGAAGGGTTGGCTCAGGGTGAGTTGCCCTTGATTTAACCCTTCTTGGGTATACAACATGGGTAAGACACACAAAAGCATACTTCGTCAACCCTGTTACCCTGGAATGGTAACAGGGTTGACGGTAACAGGGTTGACGAAAAATGTTTTTGGCGGCCATTACTAGCCATGAGGTATAGGTAATGACACCACATTATGTGCCTTAATGAGAGGCATACATTTTGTTATGTATGTACATTTTTAAATATGTACAAATAACTTTTTAACATATGCTTTTCTGGTAACAGGGCTGACACAATGGCGTGTCCCTGTCTTTCAGACATTACATAAACTCAAAGAAAATTAATTAAAAGAAGAGAACACTTACTTGTCTTCTACCATCAACTTCATGAAAGGCAGATGATGTCACTTCCTGGAACTGATGGCACTTTTGGAACAGACCATTTTCTTTAAAGAGGTGTTTCATAAAAGTAACAGGGTTGACGAGAACCTAGGGACCCGACTAAATTGTGTTTTTCAAAATTTGACACCTTTAAGAATAAAATCCATTCATGACTAATGAACTGACACTTAAGGCTTTATACAAGTATATGTTGTTTTATGATAGTTTGACTTTTTTGGCCTCGATAGCAAGTAGAAGTAGAAAAATCATACTGAGGACAGGCCATTTTCAACATTTGTGCAAGATGCTTTGCACAAAATGTGATTAAAATCCTTTAAAACAAAAGAAACAGAAATTAATTTATTCTTATATTATGAGACATATTATGGAAACTAAATTATAAAATATTTTATTTGTTTTATGGTTTATTAAGATTTACAGGGCTTTTTTTCTGAGGGACACAAAATGGCACGTTTTAGTATAATGACCCTAATAATAATGATAATAATTACAAAACACACACACACACACACACACACACAATATATATATATATATATATATATATATATATATATATATATATATATACACACACACACAAATTAAAATTAATTTCATGGCATAAAATAAAATACCTTTTAAATGAAATGCAAATGTATTTCTTAACATTTTAAAAAACACTGCAGTGCTGATTTTCTAAAATTACAATTTATATTAAATTCACATTTATTTATAGAAATGTAAACAACCACAGCAGCACTTGTTCAACAATAAAATAAATAAAACATTATTTCTATAGCATTTTCACAATAAATGTTGTTCTACGTGCAGCAACTTTGTATAAAACAGTCACAGAATCAATGAATCAACCTAAAAATGACAGTGGCAGGGAAGAGTTTGCATTTTACATTTCTTTATCACAGGAACATAAAAAAGTGATGTGACATGTATGAATTGTTTTGTACTTTACGGCAAAATTGTGCATAATCATTTTGCCGCCTTCTACATTTAAAGTATTTGAAATATGTCCACTGCTGCTCTTTCTTCCCTCTGTCGTGGAGTTTGCCGAACAAGAATCACAATGCCGTTGTCTTCTCCAGGTGATGAGTTTGTAGTCTTGCTGCACGACGGCGGATGTTGATTCAACGTCACATTAAAGAGCTCTGAGAGTGTCTCCTGTGTCTCCGACATTGTTGAACACTAATAAACTCTCTTCAAAAAAGACGACAGGCAGGGGAAAGACAGAGCAGCCGCTGCTAATTAGCTGATAAACCTGACAGATAGCATTTAACAAGAAAACCTGGCAAATGCAACTCGAGGGAGGACGCGGGAGGAAAAGGTGTGATGCTCTGTCATGCTCACTTTACACCAGGACTGAAAGAGAAAGTGTGTCGTCTGCTTGTGTTCGTCCACCTGCGGATCTCTGTGTCTTTTTCTCACTCCTTCATCATCAGATCATCATCATCCTCACTGATGCTCAGGTGGCTTCATCACTGTTTCACTGGGGCACTCAAAACAACTAACGCTGATTTATGTCAAAACACCTGAAGCACAATAGGTCTTGAAATATTGCAATGATTTGCATGCTATGCAACTCTACAGAATGTTTCCCAATTTGGCCCACAAACACCATGCATGTGAAGGCTGCTTGTTCGATAGATTTATGATGTCTAGGCAAATTAATGTTGATTTGCATGTGTGAGGGTGTGCATAACTAATGATTATTAACCAGATATCTGAAATACTTGATTCTGATTCATCCATTGCACCATTCAAGAGTAAAATAATTCGGATAATGACCATGGTAAAATCGCCGTAAAGCACGGCCTGTCATTGCTTACTGTGGTGGTGGAACCCAACAAATAAAACATTCCCAAACATATAATCATGCACAGTTGGTATTACATTACAAAACTGTAACAAGTTGGACAGGTTGTGACACGCCTTCATCCTCAAAAACCACAAACACTGTGCAAGAAAATATTATCTATATTAAATATGGCTTCACTCGTAACACAAGTAAACGTGGTTTGTGTTGACCACAGTGTGTTTGTGCTGTGAATTATTGAGAGCATGAAACACACAACCGAGGCAAGCATTATACAACATTTATCCCAGCGTCGTTCTGTCTGCTGCTGTTCATGTGTTTCCAGGAATTCAATAAAAATTTTTCATTCAATCTGTCATGTTAAACACATATATTTTTATTGTGCTAATGCAGTTAATGTATGAATTAAAGGAGAAGTGTGCACGTTTTCTATTAGCTTTGCATTGTTACAATATCAGTAATGTATTACAGTGAACAATGTGCATCAGATATCTCCATTTATTTGTCATCGAAATGTAATTAAAAGCATCAAAACGTGTTATCTTGCTGATTTATAACAGCCCCAGGGCTTTCGTTAAAACTACAGATGGGATTTCTGCATTTTTGTATTCTGCACAGTCTGTTGAATCGAAAGTAAGACGGCACCAAAAACAAAAGTGCATTGTGGGTAGTCAGGTGTTTGGCTCGCCAAAAGGGAACGCCGCAGACCTTTTTCTCTGTTTTCTCTTGTCTTGTAGCACCAATGTCTGAATGTTTTGCCTTTTTACTGCAGCCACCTGTTATTAAAAGCTCCTCTTGCCAGCGGTAAATTACCAATTTAATGAACTTTTATTAATGACTGGTTGGTTTTGTGTTGGGTCACTTAAAGTCCAATGTTAAATCTGGGTCCTGAAGCAAAACCAGTTTTGACTTATTGCTTCATCTCACACACGCACGTTAATTAGTTAGCATCCTGCAGGAATAACCTTCAGTGAGTAATTACACAGACGGCGTGGAGGGTGAAGAAAGATGACGAGAGAGAGATAGAGAGATTCAGTGTGGGAAAATCAAGATCTACTGCTTTACTTCAACCAAAGGAATGTGTGCCATGTTCATGTCTAACGGCAGGACACATGAGACGGGAGCGTCCCATCTAGCCGAGGACAAGCGGAGAACCAGACCAAGCGGCAACCTCCGGCTCTCTCTCGTGAAACCAACACAGACGTGACTAAAACTGCTATTCCTCGACTGGCCGCTCCAAAAGGGAGTCAATCCCAGACTCGCCATGTTAAAATGCCCAACTTTACAGCAGAAAAAAGTATGTTTATAGTCTGGTGCAAAAGTGGTTTTGGTCTATATCACTAATTTTTCCCTTTATGACAACTGTGAAGAGGGTACATTTTTTTATAACTCATCCGTTTAAATTATATTAAGCCTTAAAGTTCTGCATAATTAAGGGCGTGGCTACTTGAGTGACAGGTGGATTGCCACTGCTGTAACCACTGTCACGCTAGATGGGCGTGGTTTCACCCACCTTGCCCACTTTCGATTGTCCGTCGCGCTGCCAAGATGGCGATGGCCGGCTCCGCCCACTTTGAGCTTAAAAAATCCTCTTCAGAAACCGACGGGTGACGTCACGGACACTACGTCCATGTTTTTTTACAGTCTATGGACCAGACATATAGACATATTGCAAACAATGAGTAAAAGCTCCAGATGTAAATGCAGACGTCAAATAGATGTGTCCGTGATGTATGTGTGCTATGAGGGGGGGGTGGTTGTAGTTCCCTCTTTCAAAGAATGGCAGGCCGCCTCCTCTTGTCGAAAACCGGTGTAAATTTCTGAGTAAACAAACTCACAGAGAACTTTAAAGAGTCAAGGATCCTGCCAGGATGCTACCCGATAGATCCTGCTCTTCCAGTCGCATTAGTTCAGGCTGCTATATTTGTCCGGGGAAGCGAGGGCATCGGTGAACTCTCTGAGGGAGGGATAGAGGGTTAATGCCACCCTGATCCCCTCAGAGAGTATTGGCTTCCAAGGGAGCCACAAGCAGCCGGGCAGCAGCCGGGGGAGATCTAGTGCCTGAGCCCTGCACAACTTGAGAGAAACTAGCAGAGTAATTTGAGCTAATGACTTAGCGGCAAGCTCTGGCCTGACCCCGGGCTGGGCTGGAGCAGATGCTATCAGCCAAACACAGCCCTCTAAAATGTGAAAAGCTGCCCCCGTTTCACTCTTCAGTCGACGAACTGCGAGTTAAGGCCAACTAGCCGATTAGCATTCCGGCCTGGACCGTTAAAAACAGAATTTTAATTAGCTGCGATACCGGTGGAACTTAATTCGGTGGCCTCGCCGGGCTAATGGCTCCTCGGGGGATCAGTGTTGACAACCTAGCGACTTTGTCGTCAGATCTAATGACTTTTCAGACCCCCCTAGCAAATATTTTCCAAAACAGCACCTAGCATCAAATCTAGCGACTGCTCTGTTCAGCGAACGGCTGAGAGGAACAGCACATTCAGTCAAATTACATATTCTGTTAATTCTCTAATTGCACATGCAAATATAGCAAAACTGTTATCTTATGTGTATTTGTTTTAATCAGACAACGGCTATAAATCAGGATTTTTTGTGCAGATTAACATCTTGGAAGGGAGAGCTCATGTTGGCTTTAGCTTCTTGAAATAAACTGGCAACACTGCGGGGGGGAGAGAGTGCTGTCTGCAAGGCATGGCCGAAATGTAATCGTGAAGTGAGGCACAGATGGAAACAGAAACGTGGAGAGAACGTGTGGCTTATTTTAAACTTTAGCCCAAGCTGCTAACGGGGACTCGCGAGCGAGCGCGGCCATCTTTCTTGAATTATATCCAGGTGTTAACGGAGAGAAACGTGTGACGGGAGATCAGATGAGATCACATCAGATCACGGATCGGATTCATTCTGAGGACTAGAGCAGTAAATATTTACCTGTGTGTGGAACAAACATGGATTGTGTCCGAGCGGTGACACGCTGGCAGGCCAAACTGATGCACGCACACACACACGCACACGCGCGCACACACACACACACACGCACGCACACACGCGCACACACTCACTGCAAAACACTCTTCAATGTTTCGGATTAATGTTGTACATTTATTTATATGACTAAAATCACCTTCGTTATTATGTGCATTAATGTTCTGCATAAAATTATATACGAATGCATTCAAAATCTCTCTCTCTTTCTTTCTTTCTTTCTTTATTTCTCTCTCTCTCTTTCTCTCTCTCTGTATATACAATGAGCACATTTTTTGTATTTATTTTATATGTAAATATATCTATCAGTAATTTTGTATGAAATTATTCTGCCTTTGCTTTAATTTTAGCTGTTATATTTAAGTGCGTAATCATAATTTTATTTGAAATTAGTTGGGCGTGCGAGAGACGCTATTTAACGATATTTAATTACCTATTTTATTAGTGCAAACAGTGAATTATTAAAGAATAGCATTCCATCGGCCTGCCCTCGTCTACAGCGTTATCAGAACCATGCACACCCATTATAAACTCTCCAACAATATTAGTCTTTCTTCACTCTTTGCTTTCTTTGTCATTTTGCCACTATTTAGGTTAAATCGGCCATCCTTGCTCATTAACGAAAATGCTAAGTAGCACATAATCCACCCAGAAAAAAAATCCTTAGCGTTAAATATTTTCCAAAAGCACGCTTTATTTATTTTTTTAAGCTGACAAATGAACAAAATCATAAATACGTGTTAACAACTAAACGCAACATCTCGCGCACTAAACAGCAGGTACTAAAACAACAAAAACCCGTGGCTTTAGATGATATGTACTGTATTATTCAGGAACTAAAGTCTCTAATGATCTTACTCCGAGTCTCTCTCTCTCTCTCTCTCTCTCTCTCTCTCTCTCTCTCTCTCTCTCTCTCTCTCTCTCTCTCTCTCTCTCTCTCTCTCTCTCTCTCTCTCTCATGTCTTGATCAGTCTAATGGGAAGACATCTTCTGTGACACCTTTATGGGAAGACCGATCCAGGACACACTTAGATCCTCGGAGACTCTGATGTATCTTATTAAACCCACATGCCCTCGATGTGTTAATACCCTTGCTCTCCTTCCCTGGCCTGAAATGTTATTTACGGCCTGACTCTAATGGTAGATTAAAGTTGTAAAGATAAACGGTGCAGAATAGAAGGAGGCCATTAGGGGCTGTTTTCAGAAAGTGTTTAATGTGCTTGCCCTCTCCACTGGAAGTGTGTTGCACAAACACACAGTTCTTATAATTCTTTTAATATTTTTCGTTTTGCATTTCTTGTTATCACATTAACTGGGTTAATGACATCTTCGTTTTAATTATTATCATTATTATTTTATTTCCACTCGTAAACGCAACATTACCTCTTTTAACAGACCAGCAATTTATAAGCGTGCTGAATTCGTCACATAATGTTTTTAAAGTTCAAATATTGTCTCCAATGTGCTTAATGGGGAAATAAATGGCGCACATAACAGGCTTGTCGCGCGCTCTTCATCTTTACCTGATCCCAATCAGACAGAGGTGACCGAACCGCTTTGATGTTTTCAGAACCAATAACTCTTTTTATTGAGAACAAATGTTGACATTTGAAGGGAGTATGAATGGAAACCGCCTGTGGTGCCATTCTGACAACAGTGCAAAAAAAAAAAAAATTGTATTTGAATAATTCACCTCTAATAATGAAGACGCATGTCGCTCAGGCCTGTATATGTGCACAGCGAAAAATCAGACGCTATATTATCGACAGAATCCATCACAGCGTTGACCTCAATTCAGTTCGGTGTTTAAACGCAGATTAATGCGCATTTAATCATTAGTCGTATTTACACAAATCTGTATTTACAATTACATTTATGGCTATTAAAATCATAATCGCGTTATTATTATTATTATTAGCTATTATCTTTCTTTGGCCAGCCTTTCTATTACAGAACACAGCACATATTTGAATACCCGTATCGAAAGGTTATTAATATTAACAGTAATCTGTTTAACTAACGCCTTTAAGAGGTTACCGGCGCGGCGCGTATAAGAGAGACGTCATAGCGAGAGCGCGCAGGGCCCATCGGAGCTGGCAGATGTTTAGACACGATTTTATGGATCATTCAATATCAGTATATAATGAAGCCCGACTGACCATCTTAAAACCCCGCCGGGAGCTCATAACGCGTCCTCTCCAGCCCGGTATCCATCATGCTGAAAAATAGATGAAGACCTGGGTTATAAGCAGCGTCTATTATTCACTGCCATTCAACCTTCACGCGTCATATGCACACACACCGCAGATTTCAAACGCGCTTGTGTAGAGATAAAAAGAGAGTTTGAAATGTGTCATTTTGGCAATTTTATGATCTGAACAGCAGGTCTGGATTTGTCTATTACGCAGACACATATAAATCACGATAGCGTGAGAAAGAATGACACTACGATTACAATACCATCAAGTCTTGAAAAACAGGGCAGTCCAAATGGTGCCAGTGTGCAGACCAGCGCGTTTTATTTACAATCAGATATATAAGTTAGTAAAAGTCTCCATTGTCTAACTTCGGCTTTTTAAATAAAAAACAATCATAATTTATTCACAAAACAATGTTCGGTTAGCATTGCAATACAACTTGCATATATTATAGGCATTACAAAAATAAATATCAAATGTATTCCACTCTTAGTCAAGTTTATGCCAGTCTCGAGCACATAAAGAATATCCACGCGCGTGTGTACAACTGGTGGCAATGAAGCTACTATAGGGATCCTGAGAAATACGTCTCCTCATCGAAAAGTCACATATGTTGGGATAAAGTACTTCATCAATCAAGCAATGCAACAGTGCATCCAAAATAGACTGGCTATTGTGCCTTCATTTTCTTTAATTGTCTTTCCTTTCCCGTAATCGCACGTGTTATTGTTCTATAGGCAGGTGCTCTGTAGTCCGTGGTGTACAGTGGCACACAAAAGGATCCGCGTAAGAGCAAATGTTAGTTTAAAACAGCTTGGAGAGAGCGAGAGAGAGAGAGAGAGAGAGAGAGAGAGAGAGAGAGAGAGAGAGAGAGAGGTGATGGCTTGTTCGCTTTGTTCAAAGCAATTGTGACACCTACCTGTGAACCAAGGAAACAAAACCCACATCAGTCGAAAAACAATATACAACCACTTCATGACATTTATAAATCCACACTTCATCTACACAACCATAAAGCAGGCCTCATATAGTCATACTCAACATACTCATATTAGTTGACCAGAACAATACGAGAAGTGGCACATAACCTGCACTTAAATGCTTATATAGCGACTTACTTGAGAGATCTTCCTCGTCTTTAGCTCGACAGGTATGAATGGGATCTTACTGTGAAAACCTCGGTGGGGTCTGCAGAAAATATACAGGCGATTTAATAAAGGGAACTGTATTTCAAACATCTCGTTCGATTATGAGAAACATAAACAGCTGACAAAAATAATAAATATCACGTTCAAACAACGAAATACACATGCGACGATGACTCAAGAAAAAACAACAACAACATGCACGAGTATATAAAAAATGACTCAATAATTAATTGAATTGGATAGACGACTATCAGTTCAATAATATGCTTGCTGGATATATATATATATATATGCACCCGTACGCACCTTTTTTGGCTTCTGCATGGGAGGCCCTGAAAAGCTGTTCAGTCTGGTTTGCATGGGTCTTTAGCAGAGGCTCGCCGCTCTGTTTGTGCAGGACTCCCTCTCCAGATGAAGTATAGCGCAGTATCCCTTGACTCTGCAGCGGGCTGAAGTTGCCATAGTTTGTGTAATTACTATAAAACGGCGAGGTGTAATAAAGCGGTCTTCCTAATATGGAGGTGGCGGGGTACACTGCGCCCGCTGGAGACGCGCTGGACGCCGTGGAGGTCAAAAAACCAACGCCAAGGGGACAGTTCTGCTGCTGCTTTGGGTCCGAAGTGGCGATCTCGGCTAATGACCAGAGTTTAGGCTTGACGCTTTGGTTTTGAGCGTCCAGGCATGTTTTGTTGGTGCTGTTCCGGGTGTCCTCTCGGTGGTGATGGGTCAAGAGAGGGGTCAGAGGAGGGGAGGTCAAAGGCTTGGGTGACGGGTCTCTCTGCCTGTCCTCGTGGACCGTGTCCAGATCACTCGCGTCGCATTTGTCCTTGCTATCGGGTCCAGAATCACAGACCCGGTCCCTGGTTCTGCACGTGACCTTCTCGCCGTCAGATTCCACCGAGCACGAGTGATCTGTCAGAGCATCGACGTGCAAACTGATGCCTGCAGACACAAAGCACACAGCCGTGAGTTACTGCTGTCAAAACTGTGCGAAACTCGCAGAACGCTCCTTAAAATCGCATTACGACGTGAATGTCATAAATATACAATTATTATTGTTTATGAGCCTGTCCCACAAAACCAGTCAAGGGTATTGTTTTCATCTGAAAGCTGAATAAATAATATTTCCATTGATGTATGGTTTGGACAATATTCGAAAATCTGGAATCCGAGGGAGCAAAACAAATCTAAATATTGAGAAAATCATCTTTAAAGTTGTTCAAATGAAGTTCTTAGCAATGCATATTAATAATAAAAATTACGTTTTAATATATTTACGGTATAGGAAATTACTAAATATCTTCATGGAACATGATCTTTAATTAATATCCATTAATTTTTGCATAAACGCATAAGCAATCATTTTGACCCATACAGTACAATATACATATCGCTACAAATATACCCGAGCTGCTTATGACTGATTTTCTGGTCCATGGTCGCATACAACGAATTTACCTACATTACTCAAATTATTAATATTTTTGACAATATATGCAATACAATTATTTTGTTTACATGCTATCGACTGTAAATACATTTAAATTAAATTAGCGCATACTAATAATAATAATGCACCTTCGTCCTCTGCAGACGCTTCGCTGTTGTCCATGTTTTTATCCGCGCGCTCGTCTTTTCTCTCCCCATCGCCGTCGTCCTCGTCCTCGTCCTCGCTTTTATTCCGTGGTGCCCATGTCACCTTGTTCTCCTTTTTGAGTCTTCTCCTGGCGTTGGCGAACCAGGTGGACACCTGCGTGAGGGTCATCTTGGTGATGATGGCCAGCATGATCTTCTCTCCTTTGGTGGGATACGGGTTTTTCTTGTGCTCCTGAAGCCACGCTTTTAACGTCGTCGTCGCGTCCCGCGTGGCGTTTTTCCGGTAAGCGGGGTCGTTGAGCTGGTACGCGTAACCGGGACTCCCGTACGGGTGATAACCGATGGCTCCTGCCATTCCCGCAGTGTGTCCGTCATACGGAGAGCCCTTCAAAAACAAGTTTTTTATCAGTCATCTGTCCTATATTTAATTTTTCTTTACGACATAAAATTAACAGAATAAATCAACGCTTTATGAATGCATACGAACTAATGATCTATTTTGCATTATGCAACGTTAATGTTATTAATGCATGTTATTATAAAGTGTAACCAGACATATAATACTAATAATGATTAAGCCAATAAACAATGATTAATCCTTCATGCAATTATCAGAATGCACAATTACATGGGACTGGGGTGGATAACAGATAATGGGTAATTGCCGGCATTTTGCATAATCACCAGGCTGACTTTCCCTGTGCTCTTTCAGTGTCAGAAGCATATCAGTGAAGCGCAGCATTACAAATCCTATTAGAAAACCACTGGATATGGGCCGTTTTTACCCGCTTTCATGAGCCATGTCATTAGCATCGCAATGCATCAATCGACGATTAAATAACGCCTATTTAACCGCGCATCCTTCCAAATCTCATCTCAAAAATACACTGTGCAATGGCACACATCTTTATTATTATTATATGTTAATAATTTAAAAATATCACAATAAATAATTTGACCTAGTGACTAAAAATAATACCAGGCCGTGAAAAAGTAAATTGTAAAAGTGGTCCAAGCCATATTTAGACGCACGCTGTTATTGTTTCAAATTAATAAGCACGCATTTAAGGACTTTTATCGCCGAACAAAATAACTTTTAGATCACAACTAGCTGCATTTTGCACCCGAGCAGCATTTGTATTCATGACCCTCTCGAGCTTCCCTTTGAAACACACACACACGCGCGCGCGCGCATGCAACTCCCGAACCCGCAACCAAAACTATAACCATCCAATCATGCAATATTCATGCATTCCTATGAAGAACAATGCCTCGTGAATGGCGACGGCTCCAGCGCTGGTTACCATGTAGGACGGGAATCCCGTGGCTGGATCCGTGGAATAGGACAGAGGGCTGGAGAATCCGCTGGTCGAGGCGGTGAACGCCGCAGATCCGGGGTACAGGCTGAACGCGGAACCGGAGGAGGACCGGGCCAGCTCCTCGCTCCTCGGGGCGGCCAGCGGACAGGAGTAGAGCGCCAGAGAGCCAGGGGGCTGGTAGAGGTAACCCTGAGGATAGGACATTATTATTACAGCTTCTCCAGAACGGGGACGCGGCAGGGCAGAGAACGGGCTGATCGACGCAATCAGCGCATTTAACCAGCGCGCGCGGGGATTAACTAATAAAAGAAAATAAATAAAAGCGCAAAAGAGGAAGAGCGATCAGCGGAGTGCCGTCATGAAGATCCCCTAGCGTCCGTTTGTTTGTAGTGCTCCGGAGTGGAGAGTGAAGAGTTGCTGGAAGGAGCAGGCGAGTTTCTGAGAGCATTGGAGAAACAGGAGCTGTCAATCACGCCTCATCTAAATATTCCGTCTCCGCCCCTCTCTCGCCATTTCGGAACAAACCCGCACAGAAGCCGCCTGTGCGTCCCCAGCGTCGCGTTTCCGTCGTTTATCTGCCGCATTTCTTCTGTCTTTTTGATTGATTTCGGTGGCAGATAGATGACATGATGCCTTTTTCCCATTTGTCATTTCTTTATATATATACAAAAATAAAATAATCGTGGCTGAAGAGGGTTTGCTCGTGCATCACAGCGTATTTGCATGCATTACTAAATATAATTGCTCATATTACATGTAGTTTAGAAAGTGCTTTTTTACTTTCTTAAAACTACTGCACAAACTGGCAATGAAATGCATGCAATATGCAAATACATTTCCAAAGAGAATTATGCAAGCTGCATTGTTTTTTTTTTCCTTCATGACGCTTTTGTTTGTTATGATTATTATTTATAACATACACGATTAGTATTGCACGCACGCAATATGAGTGAATTGCGCAGTCATGAACAGTAAGTACAACCAGCACTGGCCTAGTGTTACCGTCAGAATTCAGTTTTTTTGCATTTATGAATATGTCTAAAGTAAGTGTTTCTCTAATTGCGGGATGCTCGGAGCAGCAGTGCGCGCTCGGGCCGGTGGGAGGTGTGAGTCCTCTTCATATTCCTGCTCTCTAATCACAGGAGGTCTACAGTCCTGACAGCAGGAGTTTGTCCTCCACATGCCTGTAACATATATGTAGAACAGGAATACTGTTCCTCAGCGCATCAGTGTCCACCAATGACTGCGAAGCGAGATGTGCAAAATATGATTATTTGACTTTGACCTTTATTATTATTGCTACAATTTCAAAATAATAGGCTATCAATTATAAAACGGGAAATTGTATTCGTAAAATGCTTATAATTGTCGGCTGCATTATGGTACATCATTTTCAAGAATGTACCGTTTCGTAAATTGAAATTGCTGGAATTAAATAGATATGTATTATTTTCTGTAATTAATAAAAAAATGGAAATGCAGTCCGTACAGTCCTTTATCATGGCAGGCAAATACAACAATAACAAAAAATTAAAATTCATATTAGCAATGGTAATTTTAAGATTATCAATGGATTAGTGGAAATTCATTGAAATATCAATGAAATTGACATTCAAGAGGAAATTAATTATCGCCATGCTGTGTTAAATAATAGTGGCAGTGGTGATACAATTTTTCGAGTTAAAACAAAGCATTATTTGTATTTATTACACAATTAACTTCATATTAAAATGTCTCCATATTTCCAGCCTTCTTTTTCTGATTCAGGGATGAATAGCATGTCTAATTTCTCCCTATTTCTAGCCTCTTTCTTACTTCTGTGCTCAAGTCATTTGTAAAGACTGGGAACAGATTAATTTGGCTCAGAGGACACACGAGGCGCGCGCCGCACAGCAGGGGGCAGTAGGTTAACTAGGTTAGCTTCCAGACTCACAAACCCTCGTGATTTTTAGTCCCAGCAAACATGCTGGAATGAATTACAGGAGATTCAGCCCAAGACTGCAGCTAAGTATCAGTGAAATGCACTGATCCAATTCACCAGCAGAAGCCTTTAAACATGAAATTATGGAATTAACTGACAATAGGCGTGCATCGAATTACTGACTCGCATTGCTGAATCCATAATAAATATATAGGCGATACATTCAAAATAAGCACACACGCACGCACACACACACACGCACACGCACACACACACATGTATATATATATATATATATATATATATATATATATATATATATATATATATATGCACGAAAAGGACACATTGTATTCCTTTGTTTCATAATATGCTAAATTGAATACACCCGTTGTCCATAATGATTATAATATGACAAATGACTATTTCCATAATATGACATAATTCATTCATGTTAAATAGTTGAGTCACATCCTTTTATTTAGTTGTTCTGCTGAAAAAGACATTTAAGTGTGAATAGTCTCCTGATGTACATGCTAAAATTGAAATGCATGCCCTAATAAATAATTATGTTTGTTAAACATATTGCACAATGTATGTATATTTTATATACACAATATGCATATTTTATGCATAATTAATGTATTTAATTCAAACCACTTATTATTGTTATTATTCCTAATGTGCAGGAGCAGCACTGCATGCATCGAGGGAGTTCTGCAGTCATGATCAGTAAATACAATCAGCTGGATTTCCCAACAGATCATTCACTCATGGGCCTTTTAGACCATTGATCAAGTTTTACTGACACAGTCTGTAATTATACGGGTCCTTATGCTCAATAAAGCTGATTACACTGAGAGCAAACACACGCATGCACGCACACTCACACACACACACACGGCTCCTTACAGAGTCAGATTTATGATGCATGCCATTGATTTGGATAGAAGGAAGCAAGTATTGATTTTTCATATTTTCTGGAGCGGTGTTTACTCAGGATAATGCAGCACGGCAGTGAACAGTGCAGGGATTAGCAGCTCTGCCTTCTGATGAGATACATTACTCAATGGCCAAAAGGTACACTTTGATCTTATATTACTTAATTTACCCGTATGACTAAATTATTATTAGTTTTGTATTCTTAACTCTGAAATGTGAATGTCAGGCAGCTGACATGTTTCAAGTGCTGTTTCTGTGAAGTACAATTCTCTTTGGCCCAGTGTGTTTGTGTGTGCATAAATCTTGGAGTGTGTGTGTGTGTGTGTGTGTGTGTGTGTGTTTTATCTTCCTCATGCATGTGTGTCATGTGTGTATTAATAATAATAATAATAATAATAATAATAATAATAATAATAATAATAATAATAATAATAATAATAATTAGTATTATTATTAGTAGTGTTATTATCATTATTATTAACAGTAATATGTATAATTATTATTTGTATTATTATTATAGTTATTATTATTATTGGTAGTAGTATAATAAAATAATAAAAATAATAATAATAATAATAATAATTATTATTATTATTATTACTATTATTATAATTCGTATTATTATTATTATTATTATTAGTAGTAGTAGTAGTAGTAGTAGTATAATAATAATAATAATAATAATAATAATAATATTTATTATTATTATTATTATTGTTATTATTTGTATTATTATTATTATTATTATTATTAGTATTAATAATAATATTATTATTAACAGTAGTAGTAGTAGTATTAGTTGTATTATTATTAGCATTATTAGTATTCAAATATATTCTTTATTTGGTTCCACGTAATATTAGGTGTATTATACTACTATGCACTTATGCTGAAATAAAATAAATGTTAATTAACTATTGTGTTCATGTTGATTGCTGCTAAAACTGCTATTGATTTGGGATCCAATTAAGGACAGGGTTAGGAGTAGGATCAGCAGTGTAATTATATATTAATTACATATATAATTACAAAAAGATGACATGTATAAGTACAATGCAAAAACATACATATACACAACTAGTGCATTGCATTTAATTATTAATTTAAATGTAAATACATAGTAGTGCAAGTCAATACATATAAGGTCAAGATTGAAGTCGTGTTTCCAGCGAAGGCAAACTCTTCACCAATTCTTCAAGACGTGATTGAGCGGTGAATCTGTATTCTGGTTCATCAGAAAGTATGCTTTGTAGGGAAATATAACGTGAGGTAGTTAAACATTGTCTTTGAACTCTTCTTTGAACGCCTGCAGATCTCAGACTGAAGACAAGACGAGTGTTTGCATGTCCGTAGACACCTGAGCCATTTTCAGTTACTTTATGATGCTTGTGCCAGATCTTCACCAGAGAGAGACAAGTCAGATTTCACAGAAAGAAGCACATTTCAGCTTCACATTTCAAACCAGAGCGCAGATAAGCTTAACAGAAAACACGATTTGTGTGTGTGATAATTGTCATCTCTTTGGAGGTGCTGGTGCGGTGTGGAGATACAGCGCTCTCTCGATGCTCTTCTGTCAGGGGACAATATCTTTGGTCTTCTCCAGTGGGCCCTACGGGGCCGAGGAAGGGTGAGCTCGCCAGGCCTCTAATCAGCAGCTATCCATGCGCTTGGCATCGGAGGGGTTTCCAATCGCACCTCGCCGCCGGTGAAAGCCCTGAGCGAGCCTCTGATGAAGTGCACTGCTCCCGCTCCAATAGACTCGTGGAGCGCTGCACACAGTCTCAATTTGTTTAACATGCCGCAGAAAGCCATGGATGTAAAAGAGCAAGAGCTTTCTCCTCGGCTTGAATTTTTAAATGCAGGAGGAAAAAATCTGCAGAATATGGATGCTGCTTCAACCAGAGCCAGGCTCTCTGTAACTGTGCATGGCTGTTTGCTCTGATCTTCTCCACAATATCTGTCCACAGATATGTATTAGTCGATGACAATGAAAGGGAGAAATCTGTTCTGTCACAAGTTTTGGGTTTTACACATACTTGAATGATGTTTCAAAATAAAGGTCTTTTGTTATGTCAATTAAAGTTTTAAAGGTTTTTATTTTTATTTTTATTTATATTTTTTACACTGCAATAATTGTTCTTGGTATTTTTGTCTTGTTTTCCATAAAAAAAAAAAAAAAAGAAATGTCACAATATATTTTCTTGGGAAAAAAGTACATATGATTTTTAGTCTTGTTTTCTGGAGAAAAAAAAAACAACAACTATTTTTGCATGCAAAAAGACATGATGTGTAAAATAATTCAAAATATTATGCTAAACAAAAAATGTAAGATTAATTTATTATTAATCAAATTGTATTTTGTTATTACTCAGTGTTATTTTTATTATATTTAATGACATGTTTTAGGCCTAAAGTAAATAAATGAATAAATAAATACAAATGACAGTTCAATCAGACTTTGAAAACATGGTCATCATAGAATTGTATTCAAAGATGCATATTTAATGTATGCTTTCATAACTAACGCATTGATTATAAATGTGTGCTTTTATTTAAGTAAGGTAAGGTAAAGTAAGGTTTAAGTATGGAAAATGCTGCTCATGTCTCCCAGTCTTCATCATGTCCTCCTGAATTCTGCATCTGAGTGACTGTAATGACTGAACGGCTCATCATTACCATCCGCTCAGGGATTTATACGAGAGAGAAGACTATGAATGATAATTTTCAAATATCTGCAGGGCCAGAGAGAGCACACTGCTGGCTTTATGATATACAGCGGGTTTATGATTTAAATGACCCTCTTCCATTGGCTGATCTAAGTTTAATCAATTAAAATGACAATTTGTCGAGAGGTTAAACGGTGGGCTCCAGAGAACTGAAAGCATGATAAATGACACACGTGCATCTCAACAACTCTAAATCTGTGTAGGAAAGGTTCAGCTCTGGTATATTATATATAAAGTTAAAGATCCTGTCTGGCTGCACGAGTTCTTACATGAAGTAATGCATATCTGTCAGTAACTATCCATTCCTTAGTCTTTTATCCTATGAATCCTACTGCATCATATTTTATAGGCAAATTTATAAGGCCTGCAAATGATCAACATGGTCAAAACTTTGCCAAATAATATGTCTTCTGTAGTCTTATTGATAGTTTCGATTTATTTATCAAGTAAAAGCTTGTTGGCTTCAGCTGCTGCTTCTAGTGTCAGATCTGGACTGATTTTGATCAAGTAAGCGTCAGAATAACTGCATTAATATCTCCAGATGAACACTTTCTGAAGCAGCTCAGCTTTACTTGATTCTCCATCAATCATGTTTTAGTCTCAAATCTGATCATCAGGATCTTTTACTGTTCCTTAGCGGAGGAATGATCTTCATCTCACATCTTTCTTCATCTCTCAATCAGCATTGCATTACATGTTTGGATCATGTATCATATTATTGGAGATATAGACTAATTAATCATATTTACAACAATATATCTCCTTGATTTGCTATACAAGCATTATAATTATCACTTTTGACCATATAAATATCACCAATATGTAGCAAATAGCATATTTTTGCTATTTTTCTTTTAGGCCAAAAATCATTAGGATCACGTTCCATGAAGATATTTAGTAAATTCCTACATTAAATATATACAATCTTAATTTTCGATAAGTACTATGCATTGCCAAGAACTTCATTTGGACAACTTTAAAGGCGATTTTCTCAATATTTTGATTGTTTTGCACCCTCAGATTCCATATATTCAAATAGTATCTCATCTAATATTTATATATAATTGTATCTCGGCCAAATATGACCTTCTCCTAACAGCATGCATCAATGGAAAGCTTAGATATACAGCTTTCAGATGGTGTATAAATCTCATTTTCACAAAATGACTGGTTTTGTGGTCCAAGGTCACACTTGCATTATGTCGATTGTGCTTTTGATGTTCTGGTCTCCATAATGAACACAAATGCAGATCGCTGACAGATTCCCTCTCAAGCCCAAACACCAACACTTCTTAAAACACAACACAGACGAGACTTTCCTTCGCTCGGCCGTGTTTGCTCTGGCGGCTGATCTTATGGGAACACACCTAATCCATGTCATGCAGAATTAAGCTTCTGTCTCATTCATCTGCCTCTCGCAAGTTCGAGCACAAAGAGAGCTATGTGAGCAGACAATGGCCACAAATGACAGGAATTACGTGCTGGACGAGTCTCCGCCGGACGGCGCGATTGATGAGCCCAATGAATCACTTTAAATCAAAGCCAAATAAAAGGAGGCACAATGAGGCACAATTGGAAAAGGCTACCCGAGCCGTCCTCATCCAGGTAGTGCAATAACGGCGGGCTGAGGAGATAGAGTTCCCTCCAAAGAGTCTGTTGACAGCCAGTGTCAGTGGTCTTTGTAAGCATTGTGCAGGGCCTGATAGGGTTACCTGTGGCTAATCCACGCTGACCTTGCCCCGTTTTCTGAACGAGGACGCTTTTGTACAGTTCGGGCGGCTGAAAAGCTATGAGGATACTGACATATAACCGTCAGCGCAGGTCTCGCACCCACTCTTTTGTGGTGTTATCGGGTTCCATGTCTGGGACTGCAAATAAACAATGTTTGAGCACAAGTAAGGTGACATTTAAAGTGGCTCGGGAATGGCGCGTTCGGAGCGACGGGTTCAAAAGGTCAGCCAGAGAGTGGGAGCATTTCGATGACTTCAAAGAAAGCCTATCGTGATGAAATGCTAGGGTGGCAGATGCAAACGTTGTACGAAATGCCACAACAGAGAGGGAAGCGTTGGCACGCGATGTGTCGCGTTGGACAGACAGAACTTTGAAGCCGAGAATGCCATGTAAATACAGAGCCGTACGAAACCACATCGAGCCAATCAATCAAAGCCTCGGGTTTCACAAAGCTTATCGAAATGAAATTAAATATTACGATCGCTTCTGGAAAAACCTCGGCGACTGATGAAAGCGTGTTAAACTTTAGGTGCACAAACTTTAGTCAGATCGTAAGATATCATGTGTTTAACGATGCTAAACTTTTTCATAATAGGCATCCTGGAAAACAGAAATCTGACAGGTTCGCTGAAGAAACAGGAATAAATGTTACACATGTGTTTCAAGCTGGAAGGCGTCCGCTGGTCATCAGAACATCACAAACACATCCAGTTCTAGCGGAAATGAGAGAAAAACAAGACTCGGGTCATTTCCCCAGTATTTCAGGTAAATGTTCCAATGGAGACCAACACGGCCTTGTTTACCGTGAACCACCGGTTATCCAGTTTTACCAGGTGCTACTGCATTGCTACGGCTATGGATAATCAAAGAAAATCAGTATTTTTAGTACAAATGCATCATTTACGAATCTAGGGATTATACATTACTCTTAACTGTATTAATACATTTTAAATAAACTTTTAATTTTTTGGGGGGCGGGGGGATTCTTTGCTTTTAGTGTTATTTTTATTTAAAATACATCCGATGCAAATTATTTCATGATTCCTTTAAAAAAATGTATGCAAAGAACCTGGAATTACCATTATGCACAAAATATGAGCGATAAATAAAATTGCCTTGTCAACTTCTATTATAGATTGTGACTTGTTTAAAAAAGGTTCAAGGTTCTTTTATTCGTCACATACTCAATTATACAGGATATAATCAGTAGTGAAATGTAAAGAATGAAATAATGCCTGTTGCAATTATTGCTATTACATTTTGTTAAAAAGAGATGATTGCACACATTGTCTTATATGTCTAAATATAAACAGCACATATACCCAGATACATGGTGCAAAATAAGAAAAGTGGACTTCAATTTACTCTGCTTAAATGAAGGAATTTGCTGGGTTTCACTTTATTTTGCTGTGCCATGGTGCAGTGCAATTGCACAAATAATTACTCAATAATAATAACATCATGCACTTACTCAATTAGGGTTGAGGTTAGGGTTTGGTTGGGCTTAGTTACTTGAAATGACACATAATTTACTGTAATCACTACAATAAATACATGCAATGTGTTACTATGTCAAATAAAATGTAACCATTTTCCATATTTTACCCAATTGTCCCATATTTTGGGAACTTTAATCAATGCACTATATTTTGTTTTAGGTTTGAACTGAATTGAAATGACTCAAAATGACTCGAACTGAACCAAAACTCATCTGACTTGAGCTGAATAATGACAATAGTGTCTTTTTAAAATCTGCACAATAAAGCACTACATAAATAAATATGTCTTGACTTTAAATATCCATTGTAAACTGATAATATTCTGTCAGGTTTCTATATATGTGAGCAATATAACACTCGTAGCCGTAATATATGGCTGTATATGAGCACGGCTGTGATCCGGCCGTAGCTGAACACAGTGTGCCGATATACAGCCATATTTCACAACTACGAGTGTGATGTTGTGTTTATAAAACAGTTTGATGGTAAACGGTGTGTAAATACATAACAACCAACAATGGAGCATTTTTAAAAAGTTATTGTATTACTGTATTAAAAGCTGTGTATTATGTACAGTAGAGTATTATGAGAGAGAGTGTGATTACTTGCATCTACTACATCATTTATTCTTCAGTTCAATCTCATATTCACAATAAACATTAGTTTGAATATCCACTAAGGAAAACTATAGGCTCTTTGTCCCACTGTAGCCTACTTTTATCTGTTTAGCCTGAAACACAATGCAAGATTGTCGGCTGTCGCAGACTAAACATTGGCATCGTAAAACAATCGTGGCAATTTCTGTGATCTCCGCGTCTTACAGTGATAGAGGGTCAAATACGGCCGATGTCACGGTCTTGCGTCCAAAGATAGCCTATTATACCACATGATCATCACACGTGTGTTTACTGCAATGATCCACTTTACTGATCAACCAATAAAAATGCAACAAGAAATCAACGCAACATGGCGCTAAAACATAAAACTGCTTATTTCAAACTCTTCAATGCCTTCAACTTACGCCACTTCCATTTTTTCGGCACACATAAAAACTACAACTGATAAAGTGTGAATTGTCATGCTCTTTTTGTTTACCACTAGCACATGCTGATGACGTTTATATATATTTATATATACAGTGTTGGGAATAACGCATTACAAAAGTAATACATTACAGTAACTGATTACTTATTGCTGTAACGCAGTAGTGTAAGGCATTACTAATCAATTTACAGTAACATTTTACTCAGTACATGTTCAGTAACATTTGCGTTACAACAGACTTGTTAAACAAATATTTAATCTATATACAACAGACTCTGGCCGGTAATTCTGATGAGCTGTCGGACACGGGCCGGATTAAGGCCCAAATTTGAGGCTCGTGCAGGGCTCTAGTACCTGATACGGATCAGCCGGTTCTCCAACCCAGCCAATCACAGCGCACCAACTCACCGAAGTATTAATCACCCGCACCTGCAAATCATTTAGT
The DNA here is from genome assembly GCA_027564155.1 of Gymnocypris eckloni scoliostomus. Classification (NCBI taxonomy): domain Eukaryota; kingdom Metazoa; phylum Chordata; class Actinopteri; order Cypriniformes; family Cyprinidae; genus Gymnocypris; species Gymnocypris eckloni. The sequence goes on along the minus strand of CM050424.1, from coordinate 27,284,510 downwards.
CACTCATCACGCAGCACTTATAAGCACCAGTATGATCTCACTTCAGTGTCCGGTCTCGTTTCGACATTGTTGGACTCAAGCTTCTATCCATACGTTGTTGAAGTTTACAACTGTGTTGCTTACCTCTTGTGTCATCCTCAGTGTGTTGTCCTCGTCCTCCATCACCGTCATCCCCATGTTACCATCCTGTTCCAGTCCTAGGATTTCGGTGGCTACCCGTTCCCACGATCTCCTGGACCCGTGAGACAAACCATCCGTCACATCTGCTCAGTTCCATCCGCAGTATCAACACTCCTGTTATTCTACTACTCCTGTTCATCTTTCATTGAAGTCATTAAACATACCGTTGACTTTATCTCCTTGTGTCTGTGGGTCCTTCCGTAACAGTACCAATCTTCAGTAATATTTTACTCGGTAAATGTTCAGTAACGCTTGCGTTACAACAGTACTATTTTTACTGCTTAATTACTTTTAAGTAACAGTAACAAGTAATCTATAATGTATTACAGTTTGGAATAACTTGTACAACACTGTATATATATGTTGTATAGTATAGATTTTTGACTATGTTTATAGTTACCTTATTTGCATAATTCCTTTCATGACTCAGGTTTTAAAACAATGTTGTCAGCGTGTGGAAAGAAATATGCTATCAGTGGAGAAATTCATTTTACCTTTAATGTTAAGGACAAAATTATAAGTTGTTCTTTCTTTTTTTTATCATTTCTAAACGATGAACTGGCCACAAGAACTCAATAGCAGCCCAGTGATTCTCTGCCTTTCTGATATATAGCTGGATCCATGTCGTACCTAAATCTAAATTACTTTGAGAAAGGGAAAATGTCATTGTGTGTCTGCTGGAAGTAAATGTATTATCCTGGAGTCCCATTAACCTGCGCAGCACTTCATCCACCTCAATGTTTCACGACGTGTTCAATATGAAGCTGTTGGTTTAGCGTCCCGCTTCAGTCTTCTAGCGCAATGTTAAATGATCATTGATCTGTGATCAGAGTTTGGACATGGGTCATTTGCACATCCCGAGTCTGTGCAAGAACAACAATGCATTCTGTTCCAGCAGGTTCACCAGGAGATACCACGGTATCGATGAGTTGAGATGTAGACTAGCACGGTACCATAGACTTCAGATAATTAAAAATGGACGTGTGTGTGTGTTGCATGCAATCTAATCCCATTAAATATCAGGGGAGACATAAAGGTCTAGCGCAGCCACTGCTCAACACAATCCTGGGAAAATCAAATAAAAGGGAGAAGGGTCTGGAATGAAGGCAGATTGGCCGCTGGTCAAGTATGAGCGGTCCGGCGGGACGGCCTGCTTACCGAATGTGTTGCAGCTTCTGTTTGAATGCAATGATTAAATGAGCAAATACTTCCCAAATTTGTTGCAAGTTTATTTATTCATAACGTGGCCATGAATAATTTAATGGTCAGCAGTTTTTATCTGGAGGATCATTATTGAGAGTTGAGGTGAAAGCTGTTGATTGGGCTTTTGGCAGCCGTCCACGGCCGTTGACGACGACACATGTCACGCGGATATAAAGAGAACAATGTATTTCAAGACAGCGTCAACGGGGGACTGACGCTAATTTGGAAAATGGGTAGAAAACCTGTGCAACACATGAAGCATCTTCTAGAAAGGAGCAAAAAGTTGGGCCAGTGCAAAATTTTTTAAATTAAAAAAAGCTGTTTTATATGTGAATATATGTTAAACTGTAATTTATTTCTGTGATGCGCAGCTGTATTTTCAGCATCATTACTCCAGTCTTCAGTGTCACGTGATCTTCAGAAATCATAATAATATGCTGCTCAACAAACATTTCTGATTATTATCAATGTTGAAAACAATTGTGCTGCTTAATATTTTTTGTGCAAACTATGATGCATTTTATTCTTCAGGATTCACAGATTAATAGAAAGTTCAAAATTACAGTGTTTATTTGAAAGAGAAATTGCAACATTAAGTAATATTACTTTTTTGAAACATTCTAAATGTCTTGATTTTCACTTTTGATCAATTTAAAATTTCTAAATTACAGTGTTTATTTGATATAAAAATATGTTGTAGCAAATATGTAAAAAATTAATATAATTGTAACCAAATAAATGTCATTTTTGTCACTTTTGATACATTTATAGCGTCTTTCTGAATTGCATATGTATGTATTTATTCATTCTTACAAATCACATTGTTTTCAACATTGATAATAATCAGAAATGTTTGTTGAGCAGCATATTATTATGATTTCTGAAGATCATGTGACACTGAAGACAGCAGTAATGATGCTGAAAATACAGAAATAGGTTACAGTTTAACAGATATTCACATAGAAAACAGCTGATTTAAACTGTGATAATATTTTACAATTTTACTGTTTTTTCTGATCAAATAAATGCAACCTTGTTGAGACTTTTAAAAACACATAAACAAATGGTACTTGCTCCAGCGGTGCTGAAGTGCTTGTGTTCAGACAGGTCTCCGCCACACACACACACACACACACACACACACACACACACACACACACACACACACACACTGGTGCTGGAGGGTTTTCTCTGCGGCTGGATTGAGTTTTCAGGTGTGTTATCTGCGTGGCTCGTGATGGGCCGGTCCAGATAACTCCAGACGGAGCGCAGATGGGAAGAAAATGAGGATCAGGAGTGGCTGATCTTTTTATCAGCTGACCCCGTCTGTTGCCATGGCAGCACGTTTTAACCCCACGGATGGATGAGATGATCAAGAAATGATAAAAACCCGTCCTGCCAGAACATTAAGACACATCGCCTCAGATATCACACGTCCTTCACTCCAGCGCTGATTCTAGAGACACGGGACAAAAACAACTCCTGATTCTGTTTGAGAAAACAAGCAACGTCTTCACTTTGAAACTAAGCTGAGATTGTTGCAATTATTATTTTTACATGTTTTTTTTTTTACAAACATGCAATTTTATACAAAATATGAGAGTATGTTATGTTTTAGTGCCCCTAAAAGACATAACTCAATCCATAAAGATAAAAAGTACATTAAACATGAGAAAATCTTAAACTTTTTAGTACATACCCTTTAAATAAATTAATAGAATTTATTTTTCGATTTATGTATTTGTTTGTGTGTTGTTGAATAAATACATAATATTGATTGATTGTTTTTAGTCATCCATTCATGTTAAGTTATGCAATACTGAATTATATACTTAACTACTGATGAAATAATGCATTTATGATCAAATTATATATATATTTTTTTATTTTTAAATAATTTCCCTCAAATGAAATAGACTGACAAAAAAATATTCATTGCATTTACTAAATAGTTTTAATGTAATCTATTTATTTGAGCTACATTTAAATAAACACATTTAGTTGACTAACTTTCATTTTTTTATGTAGCTAAAATAAATAGTTTGCAACCACTTACCTTAAAAATATATAATAGCGTTTGTCTTACTAGAAGCAACAACACAAAATGCAAATAACACATGCATGTGATACACGTGTGATGAACAATAGTTAATTTGATAAAACCATGATCTTTAACAGAGAAGTCAACAAAGCTAGACTGTCATTCAGTCTCGATCCATTCATTAATCAGTATGAATTATAGATTTGACAATATTTGAATCACTGTTGATCTATACTGAATGATAGAAACACACATTATGCGAGCTGAAAATACAGTAGGTGCAGATATTCCTCATACTGATAATTCATCAACATCATATTTCAGTATATCTGATGTTATAGCTTGCTTCACAAACAGCACATCTCTGATTTCCACAGATTAAGTGTGCAGTAATGTGGCATTGGCTCGCTGTAAAAGCAGGCCTGCCAGCCGCTTAGATGAGAGCCGCAGACGGGGCCCAGCTGGCAGGCTCGAGCCGCGAAGACCCCTGGATCGCTCGTGAACAATCCTCTTATGCAACCCAAAGGCCTGCGCTTTATCAAGAGCCCCGCAGAACCCCGTCATACCGCTGCACTGATGCTGCACGCTCCATCCAGTTCGGACCGCGCTTAAATCTCTGAAATAAAAGATGGCTCAAATCAGCCTCCAGGCTCTTTAGGTTTTACCAAATGCATGCAAAACCATCACAGATGCAAGCGATCGCTAACAAAACACACACACACACACACACACACACACACACATGTTGGTTTTATGGTTTCTGGGACTTTCCATAGGCGTAATGTTTTTATACTGTACAAGCTGTATGTGCTATTGCCCTACACCTACCCTACCCTAAACTTAGCCCTCACAGGAGACGGTGCATTTCTATTTTCCTCAAAAAACTCACTCTGTATGATTTATAAGCGTTTTAAATTATGGGGACACTGAAAATGTCCTCATAAATCACCTTCTCCTTGTAATACCTATGTCATACCCATGTCATTATACAAATTTGTGTCCTCATAAACCACATAAACATGCCACACACACAGAGACACACACACACACACACACACACACACACACACACACACACACACTCTCTCTCTCTCTCTATGAATATATATATATATATATAATTGTTATTTTAATAATTGTAATATTCGTTAGATAAATGTCCAATCTTGCAGTAGATATTTGGGCTAAATGTGAATGTGTATGGCCTTTTACATTATGTGTGTTACTGAGAACAAAGCTTTTCTTCAAATATGTCACATGTGAATGTAGTTTCTTGGATTGAAATACATAAAATATGAGCTAAATATTTTACAATAATGTAAATATATTTTCAATAATGCACAGAAATGGCAAAAAATATTGTTATAGAATATATATTTAATACAATCTAAAATTGTTCATGTTTTTATTTATTTAGTTGTTTGTTTGCCTTTTGAAGAATGAAGCACGTTTATGATTAAAACAAGACTTTATCTGTCAATGGGCTCATAAAATCAACCTAATTCAAAGGTGAAACTGTTTACATTCCCCATTGACAGATATTTGTTATTATTTAATTTGTAATTACTTAAATAAATTATTATTTAAGCATTCATTCACTTAATTTATTCTGTTTCTCATAACACAAGACATCATATTTTAATTTTGCATCTCAAGTAATGTATCTTGATTTAAGGATGACAACTTTTGAAGAGCCACTCTTCATGTCGTATGTTACTCATGTAGGCGAAACAGTTACGTTGTTGTACAAGTGGACCACGAGACATTAAGCTTCCACTAATAACACACCTGGGGATAATGATTTCAGCGAGCCCCATCATTCCTGCTTACGCTAAACATATTGGCAGTATCATTTAAATCTAAAAGGCAATTATCTGTTAATCAAATAGCCCCAGAGTACTTGTATGCACACACAATCCATCAAACATCATCCTACAGAGCGTCAGTGCTGTGTTGTGCCATGCATACTGTATTGTGTAAGGTACTGTAAAGGTATTGTGGAAATGACTGATGGGTTTCCACAGGCCTTGCTTTTCATTTGCTCCCAAACGCTGTGAACAGCTCCTAATGTAGCATTCCTGGGTTTTCCGATATATTTGGAGATGATAAACAAAAGCAGGCGTTTTCCTCAGGCTCTGAGCAGATCAATAGCGTCCAGGCTCTCGTACAGTTCGCCTATTATGATATTTGTCTGTCACTGATGACATGCCATCTCGTATACGACCCGGGCCAAAACACAATTATTGATCCAGTCATCTCTGATGGATATGCTATTATTGAGAGAAGAGAGAGAGGCAGCTTTCAGCAGATATATATATATATATATATATATATATATATATATATATATTAGAGGTGGGCATAGATATTTTTTTTTTATCTAGATTAATCTAGATTAATTTTGGAATTAATCTAGATTAAAATGGCTCATTTGAATTCTGCCGAAGGCATTCAGAATATGTGTGCTACCCAAATAATTACTAAAAGTAAGTCTTTGAGAACGGGTTTCTCAAGCCAGGTGGCGCATTAGACCAGGGGCTCATCTCCTGTTTCCAAAATGCATCACAAACTTTAATCTCTTCCTGTCCCAATCCCACGAAAAAACTGGAGGAAAATCCCGTTCCACTCCCGGAAGAATGACTCCCATTCCCTCCCACTCCCGTGTTTTTTTTTTTTTTTTTTGCCGATAACTGTCAATTACAGTAAAATATAGTACAGATCACAGCGTGCCCACCTTATCAGTTGAATAAAACCCAAAATGTCGTTTTTGTTATTATATTGAACTGAAAGCCATCTTATTATGCACAGTGTTGCACAGATTAAATTTCATGTAAATCATCCATGCTAACACACCGTCTTCTATTTTTATTTTTTGACATTTCACTCTCTATAGATATATTTTTCAAAGACGGAGTTTGAAGTTTCTCGCTCAAGTTCACATGAGACCTAAAGCGCATCCTGTTTGCTTAAAAGCGCAACGTTTCGTTGTTATTCTGAGTGCACACAAATAAGCGTAGAGTCTTTACAGATTCGAAAGATGTATTAGGCTACTTTTATCTGTATGACCAAGAATGACGGAGATTTTAAGAGCAAGTGGCGCACGAGCCTGTCTTGCAGCAAGCGCTTCCACACAAACACTTCAATAGCGTACATTTCTCTAGGTTAACATCATATTGAGCGCCATGTAAAGTTGCTACTACATACATCTTTCAGATGAAAAGCCATATTTGAGGTTGATGAATGATAGGTGAGCGTTTGGATGTCCTGCCGATTGTATTACCACACAGACCAGCCGTTAACAATCTGTCCATCACGGACTGCGAGCCTCTAGTTCAAGACTCGTTCTCGCCCCCTACAGTGCAATTCGGCTAGGTATACATCCGCTAAAATATCAGGGTGAAAGTCATCATAGCTTGCGTAGTATAGACCCAGCTCCCAACCCAACTTTGAGAATAGATTAACGGCGATATTTTTTATCGCCGATAAGAGTCTCACATTAACGCAGCACGTTAACGCCGATAACGGCCCACCACTAATATATATATATATATATATATATATATATATATATATATATATATATATACTTATTTCTGTATGTTGAGAACAATTTAACTCAGGTTTAAATGTGCCAAATTCGTCTTTTATCTTCTCTTATTATACAGTATTACATGCATAAATAGTCAAAATACTGCAAATGTGTGCTACAATTACTGGACTACTTTACATGTAAAAATAAAAAAGAGAGTTAATAATAATACATGACTACAACATTTTTATATTGTTATTAAGGCAATATGTATTAACTAAGCAGGCATGATTAATTTCCTAATTAAATTCCTAGTGTTGTTAATAGAATGGCAAGGAGTTGTCAGCTTTATGAAAGTATTATAAAGTAATAATTTGTAATATTTTGTCTGCAGAATCTATGTATACTTCCATACTATACTAATCTATAGGTAACACTTTATAATAAGGTGTCATTTCATTTAACTAACACGGAAGAACAATGAATATTACTTAATGTATTAATCTCTGTTAATATAGTTAATCATGATACAGTTGTTCATGTTCGTTCACAGTGTATTAACTAATATTAACAAACACAACTCGTGATTTTAATAATGCATTAGTAAATGCAGGAATTGACATTGACTCAGATTATTAAATGCTATATTTGTCAAGGTCAGCAGGAAGGAACCCAAATGCAGAATGAGAGAAACAAATATTTATTGAAGCACAAGTTCAGGGGGTGCACGGGGTGAACAGTCTTGAAACTACTCCAAACAGCAGGAGAGAACTAAGCCTCCAGAGGTAGACAGTCTGGAGAGCAGTCCCAGTCGGTGTCGATCAAAGATAATCCACACCAGGCTAGGTTGTCAGACTGCTTGGGGAACCAACAGGCAGGAGTCTCAGGCTGGTAGAGCAGGACCGGAGGAACACACAGTACAAACACACAACAAGACAGCACGCAAAACTACACAACAACACTAATCAGCAACACAAGAAACATGTAATAAAAGGGAAAAAATAACAAGAAATCAAAAAGCAAAACAAAAACTAAAAGTAAAAATCTGAATTTAAAACTAAAGAATAAAAGCAGAGCAGTTGAAGACTAGAAACAAGACTGATAAACAAATAAAGAAAATATTATAAGTAAATAAGCAAGATTACTGAGGATCAAAACGAGACAAAATAAGAGATATAAATTCAAGAGCAAAACTGCAGTAAGGATACAAGATGGCAAGACTGGAATATAGAGCAGCAAATCGGTAACTGTCTCTATGGCACAAGACGAACCGCATAAACACAAGAGGAAAACAGCACAATATAAAGGGAGGAAAGCACACGAGGGCCAGGTGAGCACAGTTAAGGAAACGAGGACAAGACAAGGGCTAAACAAGGGGGCGTGACCAAGGGAAACAAGGAGGTGGGATCACAGGAATACATGGTAGACACAAACAAAGACAAAACAATGTGTTAAGACACAAGACAACCAAAGAAACATTAAATAAAGACAACACAGACAAGGCTGCCAGGGCAGAGCCCTGACAGTACCCTCCCAATGGATGCCTCCTGGCATCCAAACCAATCCAGGAAGGTGGTGGCGCAACAGGAAAAAGGGGTATCAACTGGGCGGGCTTGAAAGGAGCAGGCATAGCAGAGCCATAGACACCATGCAGCCCAGGAGAGGGGTGGGAGGTTGGGAATAAATCCAGTGTTGTAGCCTGGCAGGGCAGAGTGGAAGGCTGCTGGAGGGTGGGAAAACCGCAAGTGTTAGGTTGCATTGAAGGCAGAGTGGGAGAAACATAAGTGGTGTATCTTGGGTTATTGACTGGCTTGAATAATGGTGGCTTGAAAATGGTAGAGTAAGGCAGGGTGCTGGCAGCTGCCTGGGGACCAGGAATGACCTTAGCATTGGGGACAGGCTCTGGGCTGAGAATGGGTTTAGGAGTTGACTCCGATACCATAACTCCACTTATAGAAAAGGTGGGGAGTTCTGGTGATCTTGGAGCAAGGCAGGGGACAGCCTTCTTGCCTATGACAAGACTAACATAGAGAGTGGATGACTTTGATGGGAGTGGCTCTGGGATACATCCTGGCTGCTTCTGGTTCGGACTCTGGGATACACTCTGCTTCTGGACTGGGACTGGCTCTGAAATGGACTCTGGGATGTTTTCAGGCTGTTCTTGGACTGGTACTTGCTCTGAAATTAACTCTTGAGTAGACTCCAAGATGGACTTTGGTGGCTCCAGGACCGGGGCTAACTCCAGCGTAAACTCAGGGACGGGAGCAAAGTCTGAAACTAAAGCACATTCCAGGGCAGACTCCAATGACTCTGGGACTGGAGCACAGTCGGAGATAGGAAACAACTCCGGGTCGAATCTTGAGGGTAGAGTTGGGTCTAGGACTGATGCGGACTCAAAGACTGAGTCTAAAGTCTGGAGGACTGGAGCAGATTCTGAGCCTGTGGCAGTGAAAGCTGGTTGCTTGGGAATGGCCTCAGTGTCATCCATGGACGAAACAATGACAGCAGACTGCTTGAGGGTGGCCACACTGGCCATAACAGGAAGGACAAGCAGCTCAGGGATGATCTCTGTTGGCATGGTACGACTAGCTGGACTAGACTCTGTGGGCATGACATGTGTAGTAAAAATACCAGTTTAATATAGAGCTATTATTTCAGCTCCGGGAATTAGTTATTAAATATTAAATATTGCTTGGTTAAAAGTAATATTAATATTTAACTTAGTTATACTGTATTAAGTGACCGTCCACCGAACACTAGCCTCAGCATATCAACTTCGAGCTTAGGTAGCTTTCTCTTTATGGCAAATAAGGATAAAACTTCAAATCACATTCCAGAGACAATTCTTTATGAAATGAAAAATGGTTTATTCGTAATACTGCTATTCTAACATAAATGGATTAACTGATAGACACAAAACATACATACACACAAAGACATGCATAAGGGATTTGGTAAGTAATTCCTAAAATTAAAATTAGCCCTTTTAGCTATTTCAACGCTTGACTTGACCGGAAAGATCACGACAGATGCCTTATTGCTCTGTTACTGCATTCAGATACAATTTTACCAGTTCAATCAGCAATATAGATTTAGTTATTAGGTACTTGCTTTCGTTGTTGACAAGAAGCAGGTTGGAAGTTGTTTGTTTCCTTCAAATGCGTTGCTCTGGTCTTTGTGCTCGGGAACCACGTGGGTTGGTTCGTGCGTCTCCGGGTGCTCTCGGGTGGAAACACGAGAGATGTGGCTGCTGCCGCGTGACGTCACAGAAAGCTTTCCTTTCGTCCGTAGGCGTTCAGCTCGTTGTTCTTTGATGTTGTGCCTTCTAGCCTTCGAATAGATGGTTGGTTTAGTCGGTGTCGAGACAAAGTTCAGGTAAGAGCGCGAGCAGGCAGAGAAGTTACGCGCAGCTCAGCGATGTTAAAGAGATGTTCCAGAGAGCCAAGAGCCGAGGCGTCACGCCATGTTTCAGAGGCGTCACGCCATGTTTCAGAGAGCGATTTGCAACTGGCGCGTTGTTTTCAACAGTCAACTTGCTCCTCCCACGGGCGGCTTGTCGAATCCGATGGTTCGTATGGGCGGAGCCGCCCATGTCCAGGCTTGCTGGGTGGACCAACAGTTCTGTGATGTCTCATCACTTTTGGGAAGGATAAACTTTATGGATCTTTATACGTGTATAATTATGCAGGGTATTAAAATTTAACGGTCATCAACACAGTCTATCACGTCTGAGTCTAGCTTTCTTTAGAGATCAAACACCGCATAATAATACACACATTACAGTTTATACCATTTAAAGCATGATTAAAATTCCCATTGTCCTAAATAATTGGCACTCAAATCATCACATCATGCCTATGAGGGAACAAGTACACATTAAATATCCATATATTTATTTTGTGTAGTTGCAATAGTTATACGATGTCAAAAAGGCAAGGAGTTTGGTTTTCCTTGGTCCGTCCGGAGAAAAAGTCCTGCTTTGTTTTAAATGGGGGTTTTGAACTATGCTCTGGGAATGTAGGCTTGACGGTGTCCAGAACCATTCCCGGAGCCGTCCGTACCTTTGCACGAGAGCGTTTAGTGATGGGGTCAGTTGACCCTCTCCACTTTTGCATGGAAGGGAGGACTTTTGGGTAATAATTCATTTCTGTTGCTGGGTTGGAATTCTCTGTGTGTGTTTTCAGGTCGACATTGTGTTACACATCCCCCTTTTGTGTGGAGATGTACCCGATGGAACATCTTCAGGCACTGGAACAAGAGGCAGAGAGAATGGACACACACAAGACACCAACGAGATCTCTATCACTGACTGAAAACTGGTGCAGGGTAATTTGGAAAGGAACAGGTGAGAAACTTGAGAAGACATAGGGCTAGTTTGTTTAGCATCGTTGACAATTGGGTCATTTTGACTGGTTTAATTGTCGGGTTTTCACGAGGACGGTATAGGCATGATCTCAATCAGGTTGGTCACATTCTCGGGTTCGGATTCTAGGTCGAGATTACCACGTCGAAAAAAGGCGAGGGATGCCTGTGCATTTGTTGAGAGACTCTTGAGCAGCGTTCACTCGCTTGTGTAGGAGGAAGGCCAGTGTCAAAGTCACAACATATCCTACTATAGTAGAGATACAAAGCGCCGTGTCAGCGGCAGACCAGGACCGAATAATTGGCGCGCCAGCGGGCGGAAGGCGGCGATAGCTTCTAAAGCTGTGTCAACCGGTGTCAGATCAATAAGCTGCGTTCCTTCCTCCTTGATCCTTTCTTCCAATTCTGGATCGAGGACAAAGGAATGCTGCTTGAAAAAGGGTGAGATTTCGATTTCGACCTGATACTCGTCGTCGGTGAGGTGATACAATGCTAGTTCGTCAATATGGAGGATCGAGCCCTTAGGGACTGTGATCCATAACGTTTGGTTAGGCAGACTAATGCGTGGCGGTGTCGTGTTGATCATATGTGAGGGTAGCCGTTCGGGCTGGGGTGTTCACCAGCCATCGGTTTCCGACAATTTCGCTTGTGTTACCTCAACCTGAGAACGTGGTGTTGCGTCAGCGGGGCAGCTAGCGTCGGGTCTCATGGCTTCTAAGCCACAGATGCCCTCTGTATTATCGCGTCTGAAGGGTTTACTCGGGCAGAGGAAGTGAATGTCTTTAGTGAGCGTACACATCTTTAGGTTTGGAGCCAAGTACAACTGTTCGTTGCTATCGTGATACTGCGACGACCTCGGGAGTGTGGATTTTGACATAGGTGTTCCTTGCCAAAATCCAACATTCACAACATCTTTAAGCCGATAAATATTATTCGTCGATAATAGGCAAACTGAGAAGAAAACAGATCGCCTGCTTCCGGGTCTGCACAAGGGAATGGCGCTACCCAGGAAAAGGCGAGATGGGTTTGAATGAGACTAAGGGGGCCCCTGGTGGCCGAGAAGTTAAGATGTTCTGGACAAGGCTAAGGGGTATCAGATAATGTGGAATCCTACCCATGGCTAGACTATCGATTGAGGAACTCACTTGCAGTAGCATGTCGGCCATGAGCATAGTTAGAGTTGCGTTTGGGCTAAATCGCCTTGCACTACTGAGTATAGTTTATTAATAGACTTGATAGTTTGGTTTAGGAGGCTACTATGTGTGTTTAGAACTGTGATCGTGCCATTCAGGGATTTTCCGAAAGTCTGTAGGGCGTGGCTCTGAACTAGGAGCTGTTGTCGATCCCAGGCATTTCGCCTGGATTTCACCCACATGTCGCCTGACAGTAGCTAGATTAACGGGCGTTAGCCGTGTTCATGCCAATGTTGAACAGAGTTCCTACAGCCGCAGCAGCCCCCAACAGGGCCCCCAAAAATCGTTTGGGTCGCCGGTTGTACCCGCTGAGGTCAGCCTGGGTTACAGTTAATTTTTGTAATTGGAGCAGCATGTGGTTCACATCTGCTTGGGCATGGGCAAGGACTTCTCGAGTCCAACGGGCTCCAGCCCAAGAGGTGTGGGTGACTGGGAGGGTGTAGTGAACTCTGTAAACATCGCGGGGATCTAGTCTAACATACACCTTTTGGGTGTAGGTTTTACAGTTCGTTATTAATAACCCCGGCTGTTCGCGAGTACGATCCCTGAGGCTGGTCCGGCGCTGCCACTTCTGGCTGGGGCATGGCCCCAATCACGCAGAGACACAGGGCGGCGAATCGGAGCATCTTCCTGGTGATTGAACAGAAAGAGGCATAATTAGCGGTGACGATCATACTTTGGCGGATTTTTCGATCGGTTAACACCAGTTCTTCGACGACCTTATTGACGGAGGTCGATCTCACTTTCAGGACCTGTATTCAAGGATTGGTTAAGGGGGTTCAAAGTGAGAGAGAGGAAAGGAAAAACACAAAGTGAGACACGAAGGAAAGAAACCAAAAAAAAAAATTAAGACAAAAATTCAAAATCAAAATCAAGCAAAAAAAAAAAAAAAATTTAAAAACAAAATTGAGGGTAACTCCTCGCTACTAGATTGGTCCTAGCAGTGCTGTGGAGGAGAGAATATGGGTTGTGTCTAAGCATGGTTGCTATATGTTTTCCTAACATATCAATACTAATGCTTGTGTGGTGCATATGGTGCGTGTGGTGCATATCGGTCTGTGTCAGTGGGTCTGATCTTCCCCCTTTCCATGTCAGCTAGAGCCCAGGGGCCTCTTTATCTGGTTTCGATGGACCCATCGAAGGACTGGCTCGCTGCGCCCTTGTCTGATTTTGATTCGATAGGCAACAGGTGAGAGCTTGTCTACAATCTCATGGGGTCCCGTCCAGTGAGGTAGGAACTTCTTTGACAGGTGATGGGAGCATTCGGCCTTGGTCGGGCGAAACTGTAGTACCACACTTGATCTCCGACATTGAGCTCATGGTGAGAGGCCTTTGGTCGTAGTAGGCTTTTCGGCCTTCCGCACTTCGTTGTAGCTGCTGTTGCGCGAAGGCGAAAGTTGTTCTCAGGTGCTGATGTAACTCTTCCAGGTACTGGTGAGTGTTGTAGGCGGTGACGAGGTTCAGGTCACCAGGTTGGTACAGCAGGTGTAGTGGTAGCGTCATGTTTCTCCCTGTCATCATTGTGAACGGGGTATTCCGGTAGATTGATGGGGTGTGGCTCGAGCGCCATCAGTACCAGAGGGAGTTTAATGTCCCAATCCTTTTGATTGGTGGCTACGTATTTTTTAACATGCTGACCACTGTTCTGTTAGCCCGTTCCACTTGACGGAAGAAATTGGGTGGTGGCTTATGTGAGTTTTGGCCTGTATGCCCAGGAGTTTCCATCGTCTTGCATAATTTCAGCGGTGAAGTGAGTTCCATTCAGAGTTGACCCTTAAAGGCAGTCCGAATCTTGAGAAGATATGGTTCAATAACAGACAGGCTGTTGTTTCTGCTGTATCGTTGGGAGCTGGGAGGCACTCTATCCATTTTGTGAATTCGCAGACCACGGTGAGGAAGTATTTGTTGCCCCGTCGACCGTGGTAGGGGTCCTACCAGTCTATTTGGAGGTCCGACCATGGGAAGGTCATTCCTTTCCTTTGCAGTGGTGCTCGGTGGTTTGGATTTGCCGGTTGGAACTGGCAACACACCAGGCATCCTTTAACGTATTCTGCTACGTCTTGCTGCATGCCAGGCCAGTATGCTACTTGCTTGAGTGTTTCATAGGTGGCCTTGACTCCGTGGTGTCCTGCGCATGGTGCATCGTGTGCAGTGTCAACATCATCCCCTTTGGCCATGAGGGACTACGAGCCTTGGAGCAGTGGATGGCTCAGGGACATACGTGAGGACACCGTCGTAGATGCAGCATGTGCTTGATCGAATGGAGTGTGCGGAGGTCGGATGATGTTCGTGAGGTCCGAGGTGGAAATGGGATTTTCAAGGGGTCGGACAGGTGCGCTACAATGGACTGTATGGCTGAGTCCGTATGTTGGAGGGTGAGGAGGTCTTCAGCAGCGAACTGAGGCGACAGGGAGATGTGGGAGGAGGCAGGTGTGTGCCCACTCGTGGCACTTTGGCGGGTCACCGCTGCCACAGTTGGGTGGGTGGGAGGGCATGAAATGTCCAGGACTCTCCTGTAACGCCCCTGCTTTGGCGAGGGCATCGGTTTGGTCATTTAAGTCTTTGTCTTGTCCTGGTTGGCGTGAATGACCTCTGACCTTTTTCCAATAAACGACCATGTCGTGTTCAGTGACGATGGCGTCGCTTGCTTGGAAGAGTTCCTGGTGCTTGACAGGCTTGTTGTTAGCTGTCTTGAATCCATTCCTCTTCCATCCAGTTAGATGGCATATGAAACTTAGGCGGGCATAGTTCGAATCGGTACAGATGAGGAGTTCTCTGATTTTGTGGGTTGCAGCCACTTGTAGTGTGATGAGGATGGCTGCTATTTCTGCATATTGTGATGATTGTGGGCCAAGTTTGAGTTGCTGCGGTGGGCACGGGTCATTGTTGAGCCAGACCACACCCGCTCCCGCTTGTAACTTGCCCTCGCGATTGTATGAGCAGCCATCGACATATGCTGTGGGCATTCCTGTACACACATTCTCCTCGAAGTACCGATGATTTGTCGCTTGCGGTTGTGGCAGTTCTTTTGGCTCTGCTGAGGTGTCCAGCGTGTCCGTTGAACAGTTTTGGCATGCCGCAAGCCCGTTTCCCAGTGAGGATTTGTAGTTCTGGGCATATCTTGCCTCCACATCCCGTCCTTGGAGTGTCATTAGCCAGGTAGCTATGCGTGCGTTGGTTACCACGCCATCTCTGATTCGTTGACTGTTGAGGAAGGTAACTGGCTGGTGGCAAGTTTCGATGATGACTTTCTGTGCACCGATGTAATTAGAGAAACGCTGAATGCCCACACAGTGCAAAGTAAAGCTTTTTCGCAGTGTGAATATTTGCATTCTGGGGAAGCAGCGTTTTGCTGGCATAGCGACCACTCGCTTGTCCTTATCATGGAGCTGGTATAGACCGCACTGAGGCACTGGTCAGAGAATCCGCGTCCAGATAGAATTCCTTCCCTGGGTCTGGGTAGGCGAGGCATGGAGCAGGCGCAGGCACTGTTGGAGCTGGCTCATAGCTGTGTCCTGGGCCTTTGTCCAAACAAAAGGTTCGTCCTTTTCAGGAGGGAAGTTAGTGGTCTGCGATGTCAGCGTAGTTTTCGATGAACTGTCGTGAGTAATTGCACACCCCAGAAAGCTTCGCAACTCAGAGCGTTAGTTGGTGTTTTATGCTTTGGATTGCTTGGGCACGGTTAGATTGTGGCTCAATGCCGTTTCTTCCGACGAGCAGTCCAACATAATTCACCTTGGTTTTGCACCATTGTCCTTTGTGAAGGCGATTTTAGCTCCGCTGTTGTCAGCTGGTTTAGGACATGGTCGATTTCTTTGAGGTGGTCTTCCACACTTGAACTTTTCATTAAGGCGTCGTCTCGTGAGGCGAGGTTGCCTCGGACTCTGGCGTCAGGGCATGCTTTGTTAAGGAAAATGTTAAATTCTGCCGTGAATTGGCATAGCCAAAGGGACACCGTGTGAAGGTGTACTGTCGGTTGCCAGTGAATGCCAGCTTATGTTGGTCGTCGGGGTGGACAGGGATCGTCCAAAACCGGAGGCGGCGTCCAATGTGGACAGGATCGTCGAGCCTTTGATTTTGGTATTTCTTGGTCCAATTGGGTCATAGGCCATCGTGACAATGGTACTTGCTGATTCAACTTGCGGTAGTCGATAGTGGGCCGCCATTTGCCGTTGGGTTTTAGGACTGGCCATATCGGGGCAGAATATGTACTGTTACAGGGCGGATGACCCCTTTTCCAGCATGGAGTCAACAATTTCTTGCACTGGCTCATATGACGCTATCGGAATCTTGTACTGTCGCACAAAGGTGGGTGGTGCATTTGGGTTTGTCGGTATGCGCACCGTGTGGATGTTTGTCAATCCACAATCTAGAGAGTCCTTTGCGAAAGAGTCCTTGTACTTCAGCAGAACTTCTTTGAGTCCTTGGCGCCCACTTCGTTGTGGAGGGCATCCGCCACTCAAGATCTGTTGAATTTGAGTATTGAACCCGGCGTAGGGTTCTTCTGCCGTTAAGTCATTAAAGGGGCTTTGGGCCTCGCTGGTCACCCGTGTAGGTGGTTCTGTCGCAGGCTGGGTTGAGACAGCATAGACAGTGAGGTGAGTGTCATCCATTAGTTCTGACCGGCAGACGCTTTCTCTGGACACTGGCAGGATTGAGGTGATGGCAATGACTTCATGAGGTTTTGTGAATGTTATAGTGTCATTGTATCCATCTGACATTAGTTGGGCTGGTATTGGGCCTATGACAGGTACCATCAGTTCAAAGTCGTGGAATGCCTGGTTGATGAGCCATCCCAGGTGGCTGGCTTTGGGACGTGGATGTCTTGGGCCATACAGTTATTGAACAACACATATATCGCACGAGATGACACTTCAATGAGAGGTGTAGCTTCCAGAGTCAGTCCGAGTTTTAGGCAGGTTCTGGAAGGTTGGAAGAAGCTCAGCTTACTGTTGAGAGTTTGGCCAGGTCGCATGTTGAGGCGGACACTGACACTTTGCTGTAGGCAGGTATTGTGGCTCCTTGTTCCGTAATCATAGCGCATGCGTCCGCATGGTTTGACCGGATTGGAGGTTCTTGAGATTGACTGAAGTTGTCAGTTGGTGTGACAGGGGAGCCCATATGATGTTGTTTACAGTGTCAATGTGAGCATTGAGTCGAACCATGATATCCGCTCAATGTAGATGTCATGCGGCAGGTCTGGAATGACGAGGAAGGTAGTGACTCAGCTGTCTGTTGTTCCATCGTATGTCCAGAGCGCAGATGATCTTGGAGGTGGCCATGGTTGTCGACCAGGGACTGAGAGGGTAACGGCTGTGCTTAGTGACATGTGGTAGACTTTGACAGCTCTGCTTCAATGTTTTGAATAGTTTCAGGCTGATGGCTGAGTTCTCTGCCCATAGGGCTAGTGCTGCCTCGGACACTGATGCCATGAACCTCTATCTCAGTCATGATTTGAAGGAGGCCTGTGTTTGGTTCAGGCTCGTGCAGCGAGCAGAGGAGAGGGTCGTTGGCGTTTGTGCTCGGCCCAGACCTGGGCTCTGTTACTGCTTCATCGGTCATTGACTTAGGGGTAGTGTCTGTGACTTGACACTGTGACTCATTGGAGTCTAATGACTTGTAAGGCAGAGGCTCACGGACTTGTGTCCAAATCTTTAGGTGCTTGAAGTCTATTAGGGGTTCAAAACGATTAAGCAAATCTTTTCCAATGAGGAGCGGTACGTGTTGAGTGTTGACACGTATACGGGATGGACGAAGTCCATGGGTCCCACTGTTAGATGGATTGGGGCTACATGTTTTAGTTGTAAGCCCGTGTGAGAGTATGCTTGTATGCGTTTAGTTCGCACCTTTGGAGCTTGAGGGTGCCATTAGTCCTCTTCGTTAATTCTTGGACTTCTTTGAGAAGTTCTGTAGACATTAGAGTGATGTCGGCTCCTGTGTCCAGAAGGGCTTCGACTCTGATGTGTCGTTCGATGATGATGGAGAGGTAGAACTTTCTTGCTATACCCTTTTCAATGAGATCGCCTAGGAGTTGAGGAACTGGAGTTTGGGAGGAAATATTTAGGATGTCAGGGCTGACTTGGCGTTCTTCGGAGGAGTGGCAGATGACTAAGACAGCGCTTTCAGGAACTTGAGGATTTTCAACAGCAGGTGTCTGCTGAATGCTGCTGGAGTTTGGAGTATTGGGTGCTGAGTTAGTGTTTAACTCTGTTGCTGGATTTTCAGGTGGGGCTTCATGTCCATCTGAAGTTAACGTGTTTATTGTACTCTGAGACTGAGGTGAGGCGGTGCTGTTTTCTGTGGCTGGTTCGTTTGTCTTGTCGCTGCTTTCTCGTCCGTCAGCTAGTCAGGCTGAATCCGGGTTTCCTTTCTTTTCCCACTTCTTATCTTCCTCTCTTCGTTGAAAGAATTCCTTCATCATCATTTCCATCATCTTCTGTGAGTCGAAGTGCGGTGGTGTTTTTGTTCTTGTATGGACTCAGTTGGAGCTTGGTCACTTTGGAACCTTGGTGAATTCCTTCGTCGATTCCTTGGGCTGGTCGCCTTAGGGTGAGTCTGTCGCTTTCCGTTGGAGTTTCCATTGGATTCCCATGAGCGTTGCTCTCTTGGGTTCCGCGATCTCTCCCATTGCCTTTCCTGAGGCCTTGCTTGGTCCCATGACTTATCCCAGTGTCGTCCAGGTGGCGTTGGCGTCCCGTGGTCCATCCCATCGGTCATACCTCTGTTTAGGTCGGGTTCCAGCGTGTGAGTCTCGTTCTCTGTTGGACGGGGTGCATTCCACTCCTGTGTGGTGGCTTAGCACTGTCTTGGCGTTGGGTGCCCTCCAGCGCCAGTTCTTGGTGTTGAGTGTTGAATCAAGAACTGCTGGGGTTTTGCGCTCTTTTCTGAGGCCATCTTTTGTTTGCCGTAGGCTTTTGCACCAAGTCTCGCAACTGCTGAATGTTCATTGTTCGTGGGCATGCGAGAACGCCAAGATGGTGGCTTATGCCAGGATGAAGGTTCCTCAGGAAGAGAGTTTTAAAGTTCAGTTCCTCTTCCATGTCAGATTCGATTCGAGTTCCAAAATATGCTTGTCTGAGTCGACTGTAGTAAGCTTGAGGAGTGTCGTGGCGTCCTTGTCTCGTCTCCAGGGCAGCCACTAAGCCTTGATCGGACTCAGGGTCAGCAAACTCTTTAATTAGGGCCTTTTGAAGCCGTTGATAGTCAGTCTTTGTGTTAACAGGCTGCCGGTCAAGGAAGCTGCGCACTTCAGGACTGGATGTCGTTCGAGTAAGTATAGTTTATCTTTGTCCGTAACGTTAGGTCGCATTTCCAGATGGAAATCAATATCTTGCAGATAAGCGTGGACATTTTGGCTGTTTGGCAAGCTGGGGTTGAATTTTCCGATGTTTCGGGCGAGCTTGTCAAGATCTTTAAGGTCCAAGCCGTGCACTGACCTGCGGCTGGCTGCAGCAGATTCTTTTGGTTCCGTCGTGATATAGCGTTCTTCCGACGGCGCTGGTGAATGTTTTAACACCATCCCCTCTATCTTCGGTTCACGTGTCGGTCTATGACCAGGTGATCCAGTCCTGCTTGACGGGGGTGCCGTTGGTGCACGCTCTGTACTTGACGGCTCACGGCGTGGTTTATAAGCATGCCTGAGTTCCTCCTGGAGACTTTCAGACTCCTCTGTGACGTAGTCGAGCTGTCGTGTTAGGCGGCTGATCTCATTCCTTGACTCAGCCAAATGACCTTCGAGGGCCTTGATTCTGCTGTTTTTGTCCCTGAAGTCAGTCTTTGCCTTCTCCAGTAGCTTCTCTGCATACTGTAGCTTGTCTGCACAATCAGCGAAGTCCTCTTTGAGCTGCTGCATTTCGTGGCTGGTAGCTTCTAGAGTCTCTTTTAGCCTGTTGGTCTCCTCCTCGGTGTCCTGCTCCACCTCATCGGTCCCTTCCTGTCGTACCTGAGCTTCACGTTCCAGCTGCTCTGTCGTCGTTGGGCTTGTCAGCTCCTGCTGGCGTTGTGCGGCGTGCTTGTCGCTCAGTTTGAGGGTGGCGATGAGTATGTGGCTTAAAGAACCGGTGATCTTGGCTAATTCTCTGGGACTGTAGTTTTGACTTGGGTCTTGTCCCATAATGCTTGCGATGCTGTCATCTAGTTGATTCTGTGTCTGATGTTGGAGTGTTTCAGCAGCTTTAGGGAGTATGCTGCCCGTTGTAACACTTAGCCACATTTCCAGTCCTTCCCAGTGACCGACATGTTCTGTTTCGTGAGACATGTTCTGGCGGGTCAGGGGGATCTTGGACCGAACTGACACAGACCTTGAATAGGAAACAAAGCAAAAACAAAACACAAACAAAACAAACAGGGGTGTAAATGTGCAGAGTGTAGTGTATGCTAGTGTTGATTGTGTCTCTGTGTTTGTGGTCCTCTGGCAGGTGCTTCTAATTGTAGTCTCTGCAGATAAATTATTGGGCACACACAAGGGCAGCCCCGCTGTGAAGCAGAGAAAGAAAAACACACACACAGAATGGGTACACAAGGACAATAGCACTAAACAGGTCTCTCTTTTAATAGCAGATTTTCTTCGTTTCGCTTTGTTAATTCTGATTTAGAAGGGCGCTTCTAATCAGAGGATTGTAGGCGAGATTTTCTCTTTTGTAATAAGACTGGTATTGCTATTCCAATTTTCTCCTTGGAGGAAAATAACAGCAATGACAGTACTTGTCCCTTAATGGCAGGATTTTATACGACGCTGGTCAGCGTATGTCACGCGTGTTAAAACTTTTGCCGATGTCTATCTTCTCATTGCACCTGCTTTAACCTGGGGGAATAGGATTTCACAATAGAGGGTAAAAGGGTAAACAGTTTTGAATGTAATTCTCAAGTTTCACATACATCTGTTCAATTGTGACATTTCGCTCTATTCGTGATTTTCCCCGGCCAAGTCTTAAGCAAACAAGTCAAATTGGAAGTTAGTAACAGGGAAAAAGAAAAGAGATTAAGATTTATTCCCAAGATTTAAAACTAATACGTTGGCACAAGGTGGTGCTGTTGAGTCTATATGCTTAGGTTGGTTTGGCTGTTTACAGGATAAACCAACTGACCTAAATTGAGAAACCTTAACTCCCTTTTGGGGTTTTCTAATTAGAAGGTTACGTTTATGCTCCAGATTGGTGAAAAGTGATTTTGACTGTGTGGTTTCACTGTCACTTCTCCAACACAACACTAGGGGAGCACTATCTACTCTCAGGCCTAAGTAAGAGGACTAATTTTAATTTAATAAAATTGTTTTAATTAAATTATTATTAACTTTACTTGAGTCAATCAGCTCACCTAAGAAATGAAGTATGGCCTACAGATAGAGCCAGACTTGTATTTAAGTTTGAAATTTGGAATTAAAATTAGAATTTGGTTTCTAATTAAAATTTATGATGTTATAATTAAAATTAATAGGATTCACTTAGGATTAGAATTTACAAATGCAATCTGCAATTGAGTTGACAAACCAATATTGTTGCAAAATGTAAACAGGAAGTGTAATTAATTATTAAATGTAATTAGAATTAATTCATAATTAATTATTAAATTAATTTACAGCTTCTAAATCACTAGTTTTGGATTCCCATAATAGTAATTCAAATAATTTCCAAACTTAAGCATTCCTCGTCATTAACACCAAAAAATTAACAATAAAATAATTAATAACTAATCTGTATCCTACTTGTAAACGAAATTAAAAATTTCCTCTTGATAACTTAAGGTTCTATTGTAGTGGTCAAATTATAAGGGCGTTTATGGTTCATAAATGGATGCTATTGTTGCTGGAAGCAGGAATTGAAAATTCTATTAAATGAAATTAATTCAAAATTAATTTGTAATCAATTGTGACATTCAACTAACAATTAAAAATTCCTAACAATAGCGCTTATCCATTGATGTGTTTTAAAATCATAAAAGCCATTATAATTGAATGAGGTCAAACTCACCATATAATCAACAGTATATTAAACCATTTTCTAATAACCCACCAGTTATTAAGCTGGTCCCACAAAGGTAAAAGACTTTAATCAGCTGTTATATTAAACCAACCTGTGAACTTGTTAACACTGATGATTGGGAAACATTAACACAGCCAACTTAAAACGTGTTAGTCTTTTAAATGAGAGACTAGAGAGAGAGAGAGGAATTAGTGTTAGCTGTGAACCACATTTCCACCAACACACTGCATTCAAGCTTTAAATGCTATGTGCTAATCACTAGCCGTAATGCTACCGCATTGCATTTGCTACGCTGCTAAACTTCTTTGTTTCAGTTTAGCTTATATGCGGCTAAATCTCCACGTGGCTGAACTGGTCGCTATGACGACTCAGTGCCTGTAGCAGAAGAAAAATGTGCTTCACGCTTCAGACTTGAATTTTCTATAGCACATATAATCTCACTCATTTAGGGCGAGATACATTTATCTACGGTTACTTATAACCCATCAAAGCCTCGGCGGGCTATTTATGCGAATATTTGTCTGTTTAGACCGCACTCATAAACACAAACAATCGATTGCGCAATCTCCCCTTTCTCAAAAACGACTGGCCACTTCCTTTGGCGCCGTGCGTTTGAATTCACTCGTGAAATCAAATGGCTGAGAATGATTTAAATAGCTATTTTAAACATTCCACACCCGGGATTTGAAAATATAGCGGAGTTTGAAAGTGGGACACGCACTTACAAATCAAACTA
The DNA here is from genome assembly GCA_027564155.1 of Gymnocypris eckloni scoliostomus. Lineage (NCBI taxonomy): Eukaryota > Metazoa > Chordata > Actinopteri > Cypriniformes > Cyprinidae > Gymnocypris > Gymnocypris eckloni. The sequence goes on along the minus strand of CM050424.1, from coordinate 27,261,286 downwards.
TACAGGCCTTCACTCAGAGCTCAAACGAGGACACGCTCATTTGTCTCTTTTGCGCTTTAGAGCGACTTTTACTTATTTACTGCAGTTTCTTCTCACAACTCGAGTTAAACAAATACCCTTTCTTTCATTCAAACACACCGTGTTTCACAAACCAGAATGCAATACCACAAATAACCGCTTTTCCTGTATTTACTCAGTTTTTCCGGATAAAAATTGAGAAATACCCTTTGCCTCTGGTTTGATTTTCAGATTAATCTTTAATTGCCAGCTTTCCTCCACCATTTGTAGTAAAATACCAGTTTAATATAGAGCTATTATTTCAGCTCCGAATTAGTTATTAAATATTAAATATTGCTTGGTTAAAAGTAATATTAATATTTAACTTAGTTATACTGTATTAAGTGACCGTCCACGAACACTAGCCTCAGCATATCAACTTCGAGCTTAGGTAGCTTTCTCTTTATGGCAAATAAGGATAAAACTTCAAATCACATTCCAGAGACAATTCTTTATGAAATGAAAAATGGTTTATTCGTAATACTGCTATTCTAACATAAATGGATTAACTGATAGACACAAAACATACATACACACAAAGACATGCATAAGGGATTTGGTAAGTAATTCCTAAAATTAAAATTAGCCCTTTTAGCTATTTCAACGCTTGACTTGACCGGAAAGATCACGACAGATGCCTTATTGCTCTGTTACTGCATTCAGATCAGATTCTACCAGTTCAATCAGCAATATAGATTTAGTTAGAGGTACTTGCTTGTTGACAAGAAGCAGGTTGGAAGTTGTTTGTTTCCTTCAAATGCGTTGCTCTGGTCTTTGTGCTCGGGAACCACGTGGGTTGGTTCGTGCGTCTCCGGGTGCTCTCGGGTGGAAACACGAGAGATGTGGATGCTGCCGCGTGACGTCACAGAAAGCTTTCCTTTCGTCCGTAGGCGTTCAGCTCGTTGTTCTTTGATGTTGTGCCTTCTAGCCTTCGAATAGATGGTTGGTTTAGTCGGTGTCGAGACAAAGTTCAGGTAAGAGCGAGCAGGCAGAGATGTTCAAGAGAGCGCAGCTCAGCGATGTTAAAGAGAGATGTTCCAGAGAGCCAAGAGCCGAGCGTCACGCCATGCAGAGGCGTCACGCCATGTTTCAGAGAGAGCGATTTGCAACTGGCGCGTTGTTTTCAACAGTCCAACTTGCTCCTCCCCACGGGCGGCTTGTCGAATCCGATGGTTCGTATGGGGCGGAGCCCGCCCATGTCCAGGCTTGCTGGGTGGACCAACAGTTCTGTGATGTCTCATCACTTTTGGGAAGGATAAACTTTATGGATCTTTATACATGTATAATTATGCAGGGTATTAAAATTTAACGGTCATCAACACAGTCTATCACTCTGAGTCTAGCTTTCTTTAGAGATCAAACACCGCATAATAATACACACATTACAGTTTATACCATTTAAAGCATGATTAAAATTCCCACATTGTCCTAAATAATTGGCACTCGAAATCATCACATCATGCCTATGAGGGAACAAGTACACATTAAATATCCATATATTTATTTTGTGTAGTTGCAATAGTTATACGTGTCAAAAAAGGCAAGGAGTTTGGTTTTCCTTGGTCCGTCCGACGGAGAAAAAGTCCTGCTTTGTTTTAAATGGGGGGGTTTTGAACTATGCTCTGGAATGTAGGCTTGACGGTGTCCAGAACCATTCCCGGAGCCGTCCGTACCTTTGCACGGCGTTTAGTGATGGGGTCAGTTGACCCTCTCCACTTTTGCATGGAAGGGAGGACTTTTGGGTAATAATTCATTTCTGTTGCTGGGTTGGAATTCTCTGTGTGTGTTTTCAGGTCGACATTGTGTTACACATGACTGGCTAAAACGAGCTCTGTGGGTAACCAGACTGGAGCAGGCTCTGGAGCGGACTCTGTGGGCTCCCGGACTGGAGCGGCCTCTGGAGCGGACTCTGTGGGCTCCCGGACTGGTGTGGTCTCTGGAGCATCCTCTGGGGCAGCAGAACTGCCCTCCGGGGCTGCAGAAAAAACGGTGAACTGTAAAACACAACCCTTCTTCCTCCTCTGCTTAAGAGGTTGCTCTAGAATAAACACTGGGCCTGGAGCCGACACTGCAGTGGACTCAGAGGCTGGAATGGACTTGACCATTTCTAGAAGAATAGGGCGGACTCGACAGACTCTGGAAAGGCTTGGCTTGACTTGACTGACTCAGGAATGACTACAGTTGACTCGACTAGTTCTAGAAGAACTGGAGCAGACTTGACAGCCTCTGGGTTGGCAGGCTTAGGAATGACTGGAATGGACTCAACTGATTCAGGGGTGACTGTAGCATTCTCAACCAGCTCAGGGAAGAGTGGAGTTGATTTGCCCACCTCTGCGGTGACTGCGGTTGACTCTGCAGACACAGTGATGGCTACAGCATTCCGGGCAGCCCTTTTCCTTCTCAACCGGCGTTTTAATGTGGGAGGAATAGGAGGAACATGATCTTGATTCAGTGAGGGAGTGACGGTGGGTTGGTCAGTGCAGGTGGACTCTGGTGGCGAAAGGATTTGCCAATCCTTGCGGTGGTGTACATAGTTGGAAAAATTCCAAAAGTCCAAAATCCTCAGTGGCAGTGGATTGTCCAGACAGAGGTTGAATATATCCTCAAGGGCTGCATCCTGGTACTCAAGGCCCCTGGACATAGTCCAAAAGAACTGAGCGAAGGCCCTTACCTCCAGCCCCTGCTGACGAAGAGAGATCCCAGTCCTCGCTGACGGGCTAGTCTCTCCTGAGAGTTTGCAGGTGGCAGGATCCGGAGACTCATTCTGCTGGGTCCTATGTGGCGGGTTCGTAATGTCAAGGTCAGCAGGAAGGAACCCAAATGCAGAATGAGAGAAACAAATATTTATTGAAGCACAAGTTCAGGGGGGGTACGGGGTGAACAGTCTTGAAACTACTCCAAACAGCAGGAGAGAACTAAGCCTCAGAGGTAGACAGTCTGGAGAGCAGTCCCAGTCGGTATCGATCAAAGATAATCCACACCAGGCTAGGTTGTCAGACTGC